>JBBPOC010000984.1:0-12256 GCA_038091235.1 Tylopilus rubrobrunneus | reverse complement strand
TTATTGATACCACATGCCAGCAGCTTTCTATTCCTCGAGACAGAAATTGCAGTTACGCCCAGTTCTGTCTGCTGTCCGACAGGCTCTCGTCCATCTTCGACTCGCCATCGTTGCAGCCCATCTGTTGCTCCCTCGTAGAAATGCTTACCATTAGGGTGGAGAACGACAGCCCATACTTTATCAGAGCCATTTTCAACAACGATTTTCGACTCAAAGTCTAAGCGAACTATGAACACTGTCAACTTGAACAGCCTTCGAGGACTACCGCGCACCTGGCTGTTTCGACGTTATGCTCACCAATGGTTCGTGCGCGTTGCTGTCGACTTGGAGGTAGGGAGCGAGTCGTGGCATGTAGCAAGCGCCTCACGCAAATGTGTCCACTTGTTCGGTTTACGAAGCGCTTCCGAGTCGTTTCCCACTTAGGCCTGCTGTGGTGCTCACAACCTATTTGAAAATATGACCAGCGGACGCCACATGGACGGGTGGAAAGTGTCGCTATCGACACGAGGCATGCCAGTGGGAGGACGGTGTTTTCCGGTCCTCCCACGAATTCTCTCCCAGACTCGATTGCCTGCTATGACAAATCTCACTGTGAATCACAGTCTGTGATCATCGATACCTGTCCTCCACAAGACGAATTTTGCTCATTCTTGGAGGGCGTCCGGTCATCCGGTGCTGGGAACAATATCCAGGATCTTGTGTTTGTCCAAGAAGACTCCCCCGAAACTGACGATCTTGACTCGGACTGCGTTCTGTCTATGGACACCTTTCGGCCGCTTCTTTCGCTCGAAAATCTCCACCGCTTGAGATTGATATTGAGTGGGACATGTACCTGACAAATGACCAGCTGCTATCTTTAGGAACCGCGTGGCCATGTTTACTATACCTCTTGATTAACGCGGAGTGGGAATGGGGTGTGGAAGGATGTGGAATCACACCAAATGGACTACTGCAGCTTCTTCAGACGTGCCGGTCGTTGTGTTATATCGCCCTTTGCTGGGACGCGAAAGATTATACCAAGGTACCTCCGAATGGCTTGCTGGAACGCTACGGCCTGACGCTCCCGGAGTCGTTGACCATCGATATGCTGGACTCAGTGATCGAAGTTAAATTTATTCTGGCACTCACCGCCTTCTTTGCCGATACCATTTCAAGAAGCCCTTCTATCGTGCAGGAGCATGATACTGCCTGATGAGTGGCAGGTATACAAGGACTGTTGGAGTCAGGTATGTCCAAAGTTCGGTTACCCATTTGCAGGCTTCGCTTAGGCCTTAGTAAGTACGAACTTACAATTCTAGTGATGCTATGCCATGATGATAATATTCACCTTGAATAGGACTATCGTCGGAGTCGGCGGACGAGGAGGACTAGAAGACTCTCAGGACAGAGCAGAAACGGAAGGCATATGGTGGACCATCATGTTTACAAGCACCTGTACGAGCCCTGCATGCCTGCTGTAGCATATGGACGCATGGGGGCAGGCCAATGATGAAATTCACTCTGTGAGTGAATAAGCCTTAAATCGAGTCCAGTGTCCATATCGTGGTTCTTGATTTTTGATTTCTGAACTGATGTCACTATAACCGAAAAAGCGCTTTCAAGTTCCCCTGTACATCATCTGTGACGTAGCATGTGTGGAGAGCGCCTTCGATGTTGTCGCGAAAAAAAAGTGGAGGTGACACTGACAATGTCGTTCATACCACTAGCAGACTGAATTTCGGTGAATTTGGAAATCACGAGCTCCTTCAATGTCGGTGTCTTCGAGTACTTAGGCGTTGGACATAAACTTGTAAGCTGTCCTCTGACTTCTTCGCCATTTCCCGGAAATCGGAGGGTGTTGGCCTGCACTGCATGACAGGATGGACTGTACACACCATGCGAAGAGTGGTTGGTAAGCTGAGCATAGGAAATAATAGTCTAGAAAACCGACTAGACGTATTTTGTAGGCCGAAGGAACACCAACTGAGTGGGGAGCATCTCAAAGCATCTGAGTCATCCTGCTCTATTGGCAGAACTAATAGTACATATTCACAGCGTCAGCATACCTCTTTCATTCAGCAGCTCAAGGAAAAAAAGTGCGAGGAAGGGAGACAAACGGTGCGTGCGAAAACCAAACCCAGCTCATCGACGCCGGAAATAGGGAAGCAACGATGCCAACCCGATGAACAATACCAATGGACCCCCGATGAACAATGCCGATAGACCCCCGATGAACAATGTCAATGGACCCCCGATGAATGATGCCGATAGACCCCCGATGAACAATGCCGATAGACACCCGACGAATGATGCCCATAGGCCTCCGAAGGATGCCGTTAGACCTCCGATGAACGATGCCGATAGACACCCGAATGATGCCCATAGACCCCCGAACAATGCCGGTAGACCCTCGATGAACGATGCCAACAGACCCCCAATGGACAGGGGTACTTTGACCAGCGCAGCCCAGTTGGGAAGTGTACCCATTCCGGCAGCTTGGAGCCAAGAAAACCAGCTACCGGATTTGACAGCAGCCCCAAAAAACGTTCTCTGCATCCATGCGGCAGCTGAACCTGTGATGTGTCATGTATTACCTTCGAATGCGTAGTTCGGATGCCAACGCACCTTTCACAGGACCAGAGGGTCCAAAGCCAATTGCGCTCAAAAACGGCTTCAGGATCCAAGATTCTGGGATTCGGAGGCAGCGGACGTTGAAAAGAAGGAGCTGGGGATACTGCTTGATACCATCTATGTCACAGGGTTACAGTGAATACAAACCACACTCGGCGTAAATTCACATACCGATTGTGACTACGATCGCAAGTACATGTGGTTTCACGACGAGCAGGTATTTTGCGACTACCTGTTCCTCAACTCCATAACGCGTAAAAAGTTTTGTGAGAGCCTGCACAGCCTCATTCAGAACTTTGTTAACTGGTTCAACCCTTTCTGCGTGATTGGGAGCCTTGTCAAGGGAAGCCGTCTTCTTCAGATCGCCGACTATCCTCATAGATACACCTTTAAGTTCCTGAGTGAGCGTATCGAACGAGATTCGCCGTGCACGCATCGTACCCTGGATATCATTGCGCAAATTGGCGGTCGTGTTGACAATGTTGTGCATAGAAGAGGCAATCTCGGTGAATTTGTTCGACTTGAAGTGCGTGGCTGGGGTCTCAAGCAATCGCGGAACGTGGTCTTGCAGATCTTTCTCTTCCTTTTTCGCGCTATCCTCAAAGTCGGAGGGTGATTGCTTGGGCTCTGTGATCGTCTGAACTGGACGCGCCAAGTGAAGAAATGATGGAAGGTATGTATCTGCAAGAAAAGGATGAGAACACAAAATTGGACTAAGCTAAGACGTGCACTTACTTTGTAGGGCCTGAAGGAGCTGGGGATACTGCTCATTGATATCACCTATGTCACAGGGTTACAGTGAATACGGACCACACTCGGCATAAATTCACATACCGATTGTGACTACGATCGCAAGTACATGCGGTCTCACGACAAGCAGGTACTTTGCAACCACCCCTTCCTCAACTCCGTAACGCGTAGTAAGTTCTATCAGAGCCTGCGCAGACTCGTTCAGAACTTTGTCGGCCAGTTCAGCCCTTTCTGCGTGATTCGGAACCTTGTCAAGGGAAGCCGTCTTCTTCAGATCATCGATTATTCTCATAAATACACCTTCAAGTTCCTGAGTGAGCGTATCGAACGAGATTCGCCGCGCACGCATCGTGCCCTGGATATCATTGCGCAAATTGGCGGTCGCGTCGACAATGTTGTGCATAGAAGAGGTAATCTTGGTGAATTTGTTCGACTTGAAGTACGTGGCTGCGGTTTCAAGCGGTCGCGGAACGTACTCTTGCACAAATTTCTCTGCTTTTTTCGCACTATCCCAAAAGTCGGAGAGTGATCGCTTGGGCGCTGTGATCGCCTGAACGGCACGCGTCAAGTGAAGAGATGATGGGAGGTATGCATCTGCAAGGTAAGGATGAGAACACAAAATTGGACTAAGCTAAGACGTGCACTTACTTTGTAGGGCCTGGAGCCTACGGGTGTATGTCGGGCTCAGGAATGCTGGGTGGGCAAGTTAGGGCGCCTCTCGGCCGGCCTGGTTGACATTCACATTAGGTTGGTACTCACACCAAGCCGGGGACGCCTCGAATTTATCTTGGGAAACCACTAGAAGTGAGACTGAGTGCGTTGCTTTGAAAGTAGACAAGAGTTGTCCCACCATTTCCTGCGGGAACCTCACAGTCTGCGCCAACATCCGTATGGCTAGTACTGTCCATGCCAGTGCTGGGTAAAGCGAGGATGAGATAGGGAAGATCGATAAGAGGGTGGTGGTTGCACACGGAACTAGTGAGGGTTGCTGTTTTGTTTCGTTACATGGTTCTTCGTCCTTCTTACCTTCCACAAAGAGGTGGCGAAGATCGGATTGCTGACTCAGTTGCATGCCAATTACACGTGTTGATGGGCCATAGTCACAGTGGCGCGTTGAAGATAAAGAGTTCACACTGGTAGTCCCAGTCACGAGTCGAGTGCAGTCCGGTGTGATGTCGATTGCCCACACATGCTCTCCGTTCTCCACCTCGACCATCTTTTCTCGGAGCTCGGCGCCCCACACGACTGCTCCTCCTCCTCGTTGAACCCCATACGCCACCCATTTGCCGTCGTTCGAGACAGAAATCGCATTCACGTCCATTCCTGTCTGCTGTCCGACCTCTTGTCCATCGTCGACTTCCTCGGATCCCACTTATTGGTGGAAGGTAGTCTTTCCACTACTAGTACAGATTGTATTCGCCCACCTCGGTCTCATCCAACGCCATCGGGGTATCGAGTTCACTGCACTGTCTTCTGATGGCCCATTTATCGCGATCACTGCCAGTGAAAAAACCACCACCAAACGACTACGCCCCACCCACCCGGTGAGTATTGTGTTCAAATTCTGCCGTCGGTTCGCTTTCTATCTATCCGACCGGACAGATTCCAGGCACCATGCATGCACATCGACAATGCAACACTCGATTCCTGGAAGCACGGTCAACTCAAAGATACCGACACGTTGTTGACCAATGCAATCTCAGCATTTGAGACACCGTCTACTGCTAGTTGAGCTCCCGTTCGATCACACTTGGGACAGCGAGACGCAGCGATCGACGGCACCAAAGAGGTAGCGTCACTTCAGTTCTCCCACATTCTGACACTGACTTAAATCCAGTCCATCAAACTCGAGCCTTCTATCTTCGGTCACATTGCAAACGGTGTAGCACTCATCGGAAGCGAGGGAAAGCATAGGGCATACAGGGCGTGTCCAACTTTGTTCTTCATCTCATACTCGCTTTCTCCTTTTACTCGAGGTATGTGGCTAGCAACCTCGAATATGGGTGCATCTAAGCCGCTCATGCTATGTAGGCTATCATTGTATCCATGGCATGACAATGGGATTGCTCGAAACAACTCGCTTGAATGCAATCTGCTACGTTGTTCATAAGGCTGATGTCCATGAGAGGTTTCCTCATCGGTGTAATGTCATGGCAACGCATGTCAAAGCAGTGCTCAATCATCCTCGTTTTACCGATAAGTATATGTGCAGCCGTATACTACTTCCAGTTACCCGTCCGCTACACCACTGCGGGTGCCATGCGACTCGGATCAGAGCAAATCCTTGAAAATGCCGCACCAGAGAGGCGGTCAATGGCAATGGCACTCCAACTTTGGGACCGATAATAGCCCAAGATGGATCCAGTCTGGGAAACATGCGTTGGGCATGGAGGATTGACAAGAAGTGACCCGGATGGATACAAAGTTACCGCTCGAATACCCCCTTTCAGCAACCCGCCCACCCTCACCTGACTCGCAGGAACCAGGTCCGCACCACGCTGGATACGGCGTCCAATCCATTCTGGCCGGGGCAGTGCGCGAATCCGCCACGCCAGGCCCGGGGTTGCAGGTCGCGTATTGGCAAACACATTGCGTCCGGGAATGCTGTATCTCGTGTCGGTGTCCATGCGAGGGCAGCTCCAGTTTTACGGCGAGCTCATGTATGTCGCGACTCGCAGACTGTAATGGTCACGGTATTCTGAAGGTAAACTCAGACTCTGCGAGCCGACGACGGACACCCTGCATGGAAATCTGAATTAGGAACAACGGAAATCATGCAGTCGCCGTCGTTGACGCGTTGACGCACGTCGGGCGCACCGGTAACCTGTCATCAAGCTGTACGATAAGAATTCTCTTCGGGTCGCATGATCCCTGCGCCCATACCCTGCATAGTCTTATGAACAACAGCAAGTCGGCTAAATGCGTTCCTGACACGTTGAAGAAGGTGCTCTAAGACGGACTCGGAACGACGGTGCACTCGGCGTATCACTATCACGTACGTTCAAGCATGGCGTTACTAGTTATTGAGCTAATACCTTCAGTCATACCGCATGCAAGTGTATTTATTTCTGTGATCGTCGCCATCTAAGACGGTAACCGCACTGTGCAAGCACACGAACGTCACTTCTGTTCCCTAGTAGTATCACGACCTCCAGAAGGGCAAAGTGGCAGAACCTGACAGCGGGCAAGAAAAGTCACCGCCGACGCGTTCCCAGGTTCCGGATTTGAGGAGTACTCGTAATGGCGCATGTTCCCTATTATATGCCACGCATCACCTTCATTTTCCTCTCTGATAGGTACGGTCTAAGGGGACACGACGAGGTAATAGAGGGTGTCGTCTTTGGTCCCATTCCAGAGGTGATCGATTAATCCTTGAAAATTGGTCCACCCGAGCGCGTGCCAGTGCGACGGAACTTGTAGGAGTCAAACTGTGATGCGTTAGTTCGGACCGTGGCCCTGTCGTTATGTACTTCTCTTCGACAGCGTACGCGGAACGATGGAACTGATGCGGCATCATCTTAGAGCTTCCAACACTTATGTAAATCTATCGCCACGACAATAATGTTGTCAAACTGAAACCTCAGAAGTTCAGAACACATCGGAAAAAACATGGCCAAACCGGACAACATGCCAAATCCCTTAGCGCTAATACATATGGGCCAGCCTGGGTTGCTCCGGGCCGGTGAACAATCGCGTCTTTAATTTCTATGCGGACCGTAACACCAATTCAAATTCACCTCAGAGTCTGGTGTGTGCCACTGGGTCCAGCTGCAAGATGACAATCATTCAGATCACCTTCGACTCTCTCGACAAGGCATGCATGATTGGGATATGGATTGAAACGGTCTTGTATGGTACGTTTGGGATCACATTCTCTTGCTTGCTCGTGCATGCCTTACACTCGCCCATAGGTATCAAGTGAGTCGAATGGCTACAACGAGCTCCTCACAGTATATCAATTGATTTGTAGCTGCGTCATGTATGCTCTATGCATGTTCATTCTCCTGCGTGAACGGAGGGTCCCGAAGCTGCGTTGGTAGGTTCGATGTTCTCTCATTTGGTTAGCCTATCATTAATGACATGATCGATAGGGTGCTGTTAGTGATGTCGACCATAATGTTCCTTCTCTGCACTGCCCATGTTGGGCAATCTTTACAGCAATTGCTCGACGTGTTCATCTATGCACCACCAGGCGATGTCCTCGACTACTCAAAGACATATTGGGCCGACTTCAGCCTCCCGCCACGTGTTGTCAAGGACGTAGTGTTTTGCACTCTGGTATGCAACCTTTCGAGTTTACCCTAGTACTTCAAATCATGCTAAACGAAACTTTGAAGGTCCTTTCCCAAAATGTCATCCAAGTGAACTCATGAGCACTATGGCCCCATAATTCGGCTGCTGATATCACTGTTTGTTGATCAGATTTGGCGACTTTATGTGGTTTTCATGTATAACTGGAGAGTTGCCCTATTTCCTGTAGGCTGTCCTTTGTCCAAAATAATTAACGCGCTGACTCGGAATGCTCAACAGAGCGTATTATTGGCCGTTAGCGTTGGTGTGTAAACAATACGAAACGCTTCTTTGATGTTCTCCCCGCTAACTTCTTACTAGGTGCCGCCTACGCAGCTGTGGTCGTATCGTCGCTTCCGCTCGATTCAATCTATGGCTTAATAATGAACCACCTTGTGGTTGTCGCATGCACACTCGAAGTCACTGTCAACATCTCCGTCTCGCTGGCAATTGTGGCACGTCTGTGGTGGGTGGGTCGAAAAACGGCGTCCTTGACAGCTACCGGAACCCATCCATTCGCGTCGTCAATATATATCGTCATCGAATCAGGTGCCATCTCTGCGGTACTCAGCATACTGTTCATGGTGTTCGCTGTACCCAGTGTCGCCCTCTCATTGATTGGACTCGATGTCCTTGCTCAACTAGATGTATGTGTGGATCCTTCCTTCCTTCTTCCCTGCGCTGAGTCATAACGTCATTGAGGTTCTGGTCCCTCTCTTGGTCATCGTGCAAGTTACGCAGACTGAGCGACACCGCAGTCGCAATCTCGGTTCTTTTAGAACGACACTCTCGGCACAGGACAAGATCACGTTTGAACCAGGTCACGGTGTTCCTAGAGAGCAAGACCATGACTCCCTGCAGCACATCTTGCTCCACGACATGCAGCCCCGCTCGCAGACCGTCATGCCTGACGTGCGAGTTTGATTATTGTCCTCCTTGTTCGCAATTTTTCCTTGCCTTGTTGATCTTCTCGCTTAGGATATTTACGGAATACGCCAGCACGCGCCTGGCGAGTTTACGGGTTTACTTAGCATGCTTTTCTCACCGATCCTATAGTTATTTCTCCGAGATTGCGATCGTTGCTTCACGTACCTGTACACTTTTGTATCGGAAATAATGTGCTTACTTCCTGACCGCCTGCCAGATATGTTTGACCTTTGCCACCGCCGCCTCGTTTCAGTCGTTGAACGCTATCCCTCACATGCAGTTCCTCAGAGCACATCATGTCCTTCTGGAAGTGCTGGGCTTCCGAGGATTATGGGAAAGGTAGTACCAACGACCTCTGCATACCACTGTTTTCTTGGTCCAGTCTTCGACCCCCGGCCGCCAATCCAGCGACGTATTGCGATCAAAGGCTGCTGGTAACGGGTTGATTAGGCATTTAGTGTACAAACGCACAATACGCAGCGGATGCGTCGTTCATGAAAAGGCCTGAGTGGGCGACAACACAGCGCCCGACGTTGTTGCCGAGCTTGTCGCGATGGGTGAGATAATTCAAGCTAACATGGTCCAAGAGGTCACGATGAGTGGTGTAGCTAGTGTCGCAGTCGGCACAGTGGTCAAAATTGACATTCGGACCGAGCGCGTCAGGGAAAGAGAGCGGGGAAGGCTGTTCTGTGTTGTGTGATGTGTCAGTGACTGGCTGAGATCTAAGGCAGCTCATAGCATAATCTACTCCCTGGTGTAAACATCATGATGCCCCATCCGGAGATTGGCTTGGTGTTGGAGCAGCTTTCTGGTCGATGGCTGCCTCTACCTGATCGTCGATTGGCAATCTAGACGGTGCTCCCGATCACCTTAATTCACCTGAATTCACCTGACACAATGTACGCCGCCGACATATGATAATGCAGTAGCAATGTAAGTAATACGACAGGTGTCTCCAAGGACGACAGTACTACAGAAGCCTATACATTAGCAGCATTTTGACGTGGCTCGTTCGAGTCTGAGGCCTGAGGCGTTGAGGCATCGGCATGGCCCGTAAGGTTATACACAGAGTAGAGCGTCTGTGGCGTTGGATCTCCATTCATCCCATGCTGGGGTGGCAGCCTCACCTCGCCAGGGAGTGCAGGCAACGACTTTTCGACTGAAAGAGCCATCTGAGGGCGCGGAGAGGCTGCATTGGAAGCCCGCTGACCACTGAGTGGCATCGTTTGAATGTCGATGTAAGGATGCGTCCCAGTACCACTGAAAGATTGCGGAACGAGATCTTGGGTGTCCCGGTCTTGGCCACTAGCCACATTGTGACGCGGCTCGTTCGATTCCGAGGCCCGAGGCCGTGAGGCATCGGTATCATGGCCTGTACTACCGCAACACATCCATGCAGCCATCCATGGTGGTACCGAGATCCGGCAGGGTGGGGGCGTCAAGTCCTGCAAAGGAAAATAAGTGGCAGTGTTGGATGAGTGAGAAGGACTGAGGGACGAACCTCGTCGTGATAAAAGTACCACCATTCATTTCGCTGAGTAAAGCGGTCAGATACCCATCCCATGGAAACCGGCCGAGGGGGAAAACTCACCCTTCGTCGCCGACCAGGGGCGAACACCGAAGGTTGCTGATTCGATCTCGGTGCTCTGCCTTGCAATTTACCGGTCTGAACGGGATCCTGCGAGGAAGCTGAGTTGTGCACCCGAGTACGGTCGGGATCTTCTGAGGGTGCTTGATCGGATGTCTGGGTGGGACCCTCTGCGGGCATTTGTTCAGCCACCCTATTGCGAGTGCCTGAGGGGATTTGATGCGACGCCCCATGGGGGGTGGAATCCTCCAAGGGAATTCGATCAGCCACTTGATTACGATTCCAAGTCCATCTCATCCGCCTTCTGAACCACCCAACAACCGTTTGGCGCTGAACGCCCTCGGATGACTGGGCGTTTTCTGGGTTCGGATCGGCGAGAGGGTTTTCGATGGTCGTCGCGGTTGGACCCGAGGGTAGTTTCTGATGAACCGGGTCTGGTGGCGGTAGTTCAGCGGCACTCTCGTTTGACACCGGAGAGGGAGGCTACCACGTGCTGTGAACACGATGTAAAAAGGGAAGACTGTGCTACTACTCACCTGGTCCAAGTCAAACCCAGGAGTAGATGCACTTTGCGCTGGCACCGCGGTCTGTTACCACTGTCAGCGCAGCGTCTTTTGCGAAGGAGGCCGTACTGCCCAATCTCACCTTAAGTAGAGCATCACTGTTGTCCATGCGACGTGTTTCCTCCAGGGGGTTGGAATGCGTCGCGCCCTAAGGTTAGGTCGAAGCCGGGGTTGACGCGTGTACGAAAATGAAGATGAGTCATTTGTACTCGCGAGCTGAGGATTCTGACACTTACACTCATTTGGAGGTAGGACGCCGGAAGAATATCACGGAGATCCCAGATGATAATTCTCCCCGAGTCGTCAGGCCCGGTTACAAGACGATCACCAACGGGCGACAAGGCGAGTGATCGTATCCTTTCCGTGTCCTCCACGATACCTAGTTGAGCGTGAGTCGTGGTGTCCCAAAATGAGATGGTATGACCAGCAGAGGCAGCAATGAAGCTCTTGTCTGAAGAAAGAGCAATGGACATGCCATCCGTGTTGTTGTTTTCATGAATTTTCCATGCAGCTAGTTGGGAGCCAGAGGATGGATCAAACGACTTGATTGTCTGGTCTTTAGATATGGCGAAGAGTCGTTTCCCGTCTGCTGACCAGGCGATGGTAGTCGGCGGAGATGCGGGTAGCAAGACTTCAATGGCAATGAGCTGGTCGCCGTTGTTGGCATCGAAGATTCGAATGGTGGAGCTGTCGTCGGCAGTGGCGAGACGTTCACCGTCGGGGGAAAACTTGATACCGGACCCCACATGCCTGAGTGGTCCGACCAGCCTTTCTCCACTTGTAATGTTCCAGATGCTTGCTTCGCCCCTGTAAGTCCCGGTGGCCAATCGCATGCAATCCGGTGCGAAGTCGATTCCCCACACATCGTATGCGCTCTCCACCTCGACCATCTTTTCTCGGAGATCCGCGTCGAACACGATTGTTCCTCCATTATCGACTCCACATGCCAACGACTTTCCATCCCTCGAGATAGAAATTGCAATTGGCACGCCCAGCACTGTCTGTTGTCCGACTTCTCGTCCATCTTCGACTCGCCGTCGTCGCAGCCCATCTGTCGCCCCCTCGAAGAAATGCTTCCCATCAGGGTGGAAAGCGACAGCCCATACTCTACCAGAGCTACTTTCAACAACGATTTTCGACTCAGGGTCTAGCCAAACCATGAGCACTGTCAACGGCCTTCGAGGAGCACCACGCACCTGGTTGTTTCGATATCATGCTCACCAATGGTTCGTGCACGTCGCTGTCGATTTGGAGGTATCAAGGGAACGAGTCGTGGTACGCAACAAGCGCCTCACGACTTATTCGGTTTACAAAAGTGCCTCGTTTCCCAGTTAGGTCCGCCCTGGCGTTTATTTCACCACTCGGGCCGGACGCTAGTCTGGTGACCAGACCGTCTATGAGGCAAGCCGTCGATAGCAGGCTCCTTCCCATCCTTGTGCTGGAGGGAAAGAGGGCGACATCCTAATACGTAGTTGTATGTGTGTATTTGGCACTAGTACTTCAAACTCAGCCTAACTTTATCCCTCAA
>JBBPOC010000983.1:0-12260 GCA_038091235.1 Tylopilus rubrobrunneus | reverse complement strand
TTTACCATCCTTGACAGTAGTACCGTACCACCAATCACCACCGGACTTGGATGGATGGGTAACAATGATCATGTTTGGATCAAAGTCTATGGAATTGGTGTTCAGCGGCATAATGATCCATAGCAACAGGGATATTCGCACCTAGATCTTCCTCTCGTTGTCCTGCATATGGATAGAGGGATCTGACGCGAATATCTAAGAAACATCAACCCGTCGATCACAGCATAGAAATCACCCGTACTTACCAACCGAGAGATCGACATCTGCCATGAGCTCAGACCCACCTTCTGAAGCATGCTGCGAGACTTCAATGACAGGGATCTCGGTAGCACCAGCTTGCTCTTCTTCGCTTTCTTCCACAGTTGCAGGAAGATGGTTCACCTCTCGTTTATCGACGTCCGCAGCCAGTGAATTATACCAGTCCACTGATTCCCTCTTCCCATGACTAGACGAGATGCTCTGCTCCATCAGAGAAACTGCAGGGGGCTCTACGGTTGCAGATGCCGAGTAGTCCGCCGGAGTGGGAGCGGTGGGTGGCGAGGGCGGGGGGGCAGTAGAATTTACATGGATGGGTGGAGCAGAGTCACCGACAACCCTTCCGCTTGTAGCAGCACCGCTTCGGTCGTTTGTGACGGTCTTTCTCAGCCGAGCGCCACTCTGAATGGCACTCAACAGTGCGTTGCGATCGCCTGTTGGCGCTTCCGCAGCGACTGGCGCAGACGGTGCTGCTGGGGCAGGAGGTGCCGAAAGCGGAGGTGGAGGCGGCGCCGGAGGGGGGATTGGGCTGCCTGAAGATGGCGCGGGCGCAGCCGACTGTGGGCGGGATAACAAACCACCGAATAGCTCCTGCGCGAGACCCATCCGGGTATCCCTTGTCACAATCTCTTCATCGCTGCTATCGTCCTCCTCTTTCTCCATAACATCATCCCAGTCGTCGTCACTGTCCTTCGACGCGGTGTGATATGTGGGCTTAACTGGTGGTGGAATGCCTGGGCTCTTGGGCGGTTGAGGCGCTGTAGATGATGCGGTCTGGGGGCGAAAGAAGGGGTTGCTACTTCCATTCGCAGTGGCTGTTGGAGGCGTAGCGGGAGTAGAACTTCCAATTAAACGACTGAAAGGATTGTTGCTTGACTTTTCTGCAGCAGGGGCGGAAGTAGGTGGAGGCGGTGGCGGTGGCGCGGGTGGTGGCGGAGCCGCTTCCTCAGCGGGCTCCTCAGATGCGGGCGCTGGTTGCACGGAAACGGAAGGAGGAGGAACGGGCGAACTCGTTGCAGCTGGCGTTGCACTAGCCGCCTCGGCCTTGGTGGCCAAAAACTGGTTTCTACGTTCCTGATATGCTGCCTCGGCCTTGCGAGCTTCCTCCTCCTCTTCCTCAAGTTTACTGAGAAGCGCAGCCTGTTCTTCGCGCCTCTTACGTAGTGCCTCTTGCCGTGCTCTGAAAGCAGCATCCTCGGGATCTTCAATGGGAGCAGGGTTGGCTGGTGCCCGTGCTGGAGCTATTGGTGTGCGAACAACAGGAGTGGGTTCGGGAGGAACCCGCAAAGCTGGGGAACTAGATGCCTCGGTGACAGCAGGTGCAGGCGGGACACGATGCCCCTTCCGTGTCCGTGGTGGGGGTGGAGCTGGTACGCGAGGTTTAGGAGGAGGCGGAACGGTCTTAGCGGTACTAGTGGGCGTCGGTGCTGGCGCAGGCGCTGGTGTTGGTAAAGGAGCCGTCGCGGTTGGCGTTGGCGAAGAGGTCTTGCCTCCCTTCAAGGCCTTCTCGGCTTCGAGCTTCTCCTTTCGCTGTTTTTCGCGCTCTTCGGCCTGTCTCTCGGCCTCACGAGCTTTCTCCTCAGCTTCCTTCTTCTCTTGAGCAAGACGGTCCTCGATAGTGGTATCAAGTGTAGGGGACGCAACAGAGGCAGATGGAGGAGCGACCACACCAAGGGCTTGCTTGCGGGCCTCCAAGCGACGTTGAGCTTCGGCACGAATGAAGGCTTGTCGTTCCCCAGGGGTCATATTCTTCATTGCAGGCGCAGGAGAGCGGGTAGGCGCAGGAGGCGGTGGTGGTGGTGGACTGGCGCTGCTAGCTGGTGGGGGAGGCGGCGGCGTGCGGGTAGCGGTGGATAGCCCGCGGTCACGATTGTCATCGCGGATGTGATCTCTGTCCCCCTGTCTGTATGACCTGTCACGATCATAATCCTTATCTTCTCGATCGTATCTTGACACGCCCCTTGAGTTTGGTCGTTCCTCTTCCTCTCGGTATCGCGATGCTGATGAGTACCTCTCGCTGTCGTCTTCACCAAACCGTCCGGATCGCTCATTCCTTCGATCCCGATCACGCGCCCACTCCCGCTTCTGCCTTTGTTTCTTTTCCTCTCTTTCTTCCACCTTCTTCTCGAGCTCCGGCACTTCCTCGTGCATTAGCCTCACGAGTTCCCTTTCAAGGCGCCTTCTCTCCTCGTCCTTGGCCGTGGTCCTTGGGCCCTTTGAAACATACTCAAGGTCATCTTGCAACCGAGTAATCCTGTACCTCATATCCTCCAATTCCCTGTCCAGTGCATCAGACGACTGCTCGCTTGCCAACGTGTCGTTCAACATTTTCTGCGTGTTCAACAACTGCCGCTTGATGGAAGAGAGGTCCGCTGTTGCAGGGCTTGCGTCGTCCGCACGCGATCGAACAGCACTTCGGTTCACGTGACGATTGCGGGGTTGATAGACCCCCCCGGTGGATTCTTCATCATCGTGTACGTAGACAGTCGCATCTTGCCGCCCGCCTTGCTGCGTAAGGGATGCAGGAGATGTGAAAGAGTGGTCCTTCAGACGCGAAGGCCGAGAGTCAAGTCCCGATGGAGAACGTGCACGAGTGTCATTCTTGAGGATGTCTTTGAGAAAATTGACTGAGGTATCGAGATCTCGAGAGGATGGAGGAACAAGCTCAGCAGGAAGTTCATCTGGGATATCGTTGCCATTGAGCCCTGATAGCAGTCAGATGAGTATATAGTCCATGTCGCACGGAATGTTAGTGCGCACGTCGGTAGATCAAACCCATGGCAACATGAAACTCTGCCAAGTTCAGTTTGCCTCGATTGTCAGCATCGGCCAACGTCCTGCGGTGCATTGGTGAGGTCCATCAAAACTCTCCGAAGTAAATGTAACGACTGACCAAATCCTCGCGAGGTCGTTCCTATCCAAGCCACTCTGCCCGAACACTTCCAACGCCGTTGGACCGCTGATAAAACCTGTTCCCTGCGCGTCCCAAGCTCTAAAGATTTGATCATATTGCTTCTTCTCCACTTTGCTCAGCGCCCATGGAATTTTAGGTGCTGTTCCCCTCCCGTGTGCTTGGTTGTGTTGCTGGAAGCTCTGCTGCAGTGAGAGGCCACCGAGCTGCTGTTGGGGGAGCGGGGCGAGTTGCGGAGCCCCTCCGGATGAATATGGGGCAGAAACATTGGTAGGCATGAACGAGCTCGACATCATTTGGAGACGAGGGTCGACGAAACCGGTGACATGAGGCACCAATGGAGCGGCCGCACGCCCTGCAAAGCCAGTTGGTTGCGAAAACAGCCCGACACCCGTCGGCTGCGCAGCTAAGCCTGGTGCTGCGAAGGAAGAAGCTGAGGGTGCACCTAGGCGATTTTGGTTCACATTCAGAAAACTGGGTTGCTGTTGAGGTACAGGAGGTGGTGGTGGTGGAGGTGCATTCTGTTGATAGGCAGCAGGAAGAGGCGGAACTGGCGGAGGAGGACGCTGCTGAAAGCTGGATTGTGCACCCGGAAAGCCTGTGGGCTGTGCTTGCAAGAACGCGCCGACGCCTGGCGCGCCAGCGAATCCAGTTTGTTGAGGCTGCTGAAGACCTTGTGGGCGCGCACCGGGGAACCCTGTTGGCTGCGGAGCAAGACCACCGAACCCTGGGCCCAATCCTGGTGCACCTGGCTGGGCACCGAAGCTACCCTGGTGCTGCTGGAACTGAGCAGCGGGGTTCAGATGCTGACCGGGTTGAAACTGCTGTTGTGGTTGAAATCCGGTTTGCAGGGGATACTGAAACCCTGGCTGACTCCACTGGGACATGGATCCTAGTATAAAGGGGAATGAGTAGAAGTAGAACTTGGGTACTCTTCGTCGCTCTGACGATGGACGCCGGGGTAGCTTTGAAGCGGAGACAAAGGTTAATACGTCCAGATATGGACTTGTCGTCCTCTGAAAATAATTAAATATCCATTTTCGTCTTGCTCGCATCCACCTACTAGTACTACGCCCGCAGTACAATTATGCGTGGTGATGCTCAAGTACACCCAGAATAACTCTTTGCTCACAGGGCCCGATGTTTTGCATGACCGAAAACCCAGCGCAATACCTGGATGAAAATTGCGCAGTTGCCTGACTTTCACATCTCGGCCATTAATGAACGGCCCAGAAAATCACCCTAGACCCTATTGTCACCGCAGGGACCCGCAATCCTCACAATCAACATTGATGACACGGAGAACAGGACCGCACCCCTTCTGCGCGGTGAGATCGTGACGCCAGAACACGCTACAAGACTCCCGATCAGATCAATTCACCTTTCCCCGTACAGCCTCCATGAATCTCGGGTTGCGGTTGCCCTGTGTGAGTACAGCCTTCCCAGCATGTTCGACTAACGACCATGCAAGTCCGAGGATGGTGACAAACTGTTCGAACGGGGGAAACTTGATCAGGCAGCCTTCGGTTCGTCGTCACTCGTCGCCTCCGCTGCGGCGCACTAATCGATATACTCTTGCTGCATAGCCGCGTGACCCACCTGTCAAACCAAACTACAATCATACGAGAGACAAGATCGCTATTTCTTGTCTCGTAATAAAACGAACACAAGTGACAGATGAAGGGAAACAAGCGCTGCTGTATCGAGTCGCCACCGTCGGCGTCAATGAATTAATGACGTATCTCAGCTGCTGCTGACAGTCGTCACCTAAACCCCACCTCAAACTGATTACAGAAGACCCCTGCGACCCCTGAGGCCCTTGTCGATCAAGACCGACAAACTACCAACTATCGACGGTATCACACCTCGATATTTCAAAGGTTCAATCAGGATACTGACACCCATGGTCTCGAGAATGCCATCCAGACCACTCTGTTATATTTGGTGATCGCAGTCATCTCTTACGCGCAAAGGTTATGGAGATATTGTGTAAGTGAACACTCGCCGTCAGAGATACGATTCTCGTCGCTGGTTTCGTGAAATCCATCAGATCATATACGCTACCGTCACGACGCTCGACCTCGCCACCGGTCAAGTCGTCGCGAGCGTAAATGCGATCGCGCTGAATATGAAGCGCATGGCGGCAATCGCCTGAGGGGACAGGAGACTATTATCAACAATCACGACCCGATTAGGCTGGTAACCCATCATCATGGACACGGGTAGTATCACGGCGATATTAATAAACACTGGCAGCCGCACATCAAGCTCACCGCTGGTAGTCACGGAATGAGTGCAGTCTTATCACGTCTGATTCGAATAAATACGAGGTGTGTACTACGGAACCACACAAGTAACTTATCACATTCCCATCGTAGTTTTCGCCACGGTCATGTTGATGTTGTTGATGTTATTGATGTTGCTCCGTCTCCCGGTTTGCTCTTGCCGCAACGACTCGACGTAAACAAACGTGAGGATGACATGATCCAACAGCGGAACCACATTGGGAGAGACGTCAAGGTACGCTGGATGCGCTTCTTTAAAAATCCCGAGATTTTTCTTGTGAAATCGGACGAGCTCGGCGTCCGATTCGGCAAACTTCATCTATACAATGCGCCATCGTCTCTATCCGGAGAGAAAACAACTGTGGACATACCCAACAATGCGATGACTGGAGCTTCCATTTGTATGCACGCTGGTCGGGGCCTGTGAAGTACCGACCGCTGAGCGCCAGTCCACAGCCCATTCATGTTTCAGCGCGGTTGAAATACTCGAAAATCAACGTACGTACGTGTTCCACGGACGCTTTTGGAGCATCGCGTTCGCGGGTATCACCTGCCCATTGAACCGAAACAATGTCTCTTTCAACCGATGCCATTCGATGACACCCATGGTCTCTGGGACGCCATTCTGACCACTCCAACGATACTTGGTAATCGTGGTCACCTTCTTTGTCAACGCGGAGGGGGTGGAGATGGTATAATAAATGAATCCTCGCTCGTCGGAGATATCTGTGTTCAGGTGGTCGGTAGTGCTGAATATGAGGCGCATGTCGACGAACAAGAGGGAATGCGGTGTCAACTCGGAAGGGGGAGTGCTGCTTAACTGAGAAAGCTGGTCTCTTTCGAGAGAATTCAGGCCGCCTAACACCTGTGTTCGAAGGCTATGAGCAAAGGGGCAATGCATTGACAGCGAGCAGACCGTGACATCAAACTTACCAGATAGCTGTAGCCTGCGCTGCCAGGAGTCTGGGTGATGAATGCGAGAGTCTAGGCTGGTTTAGTATTGAACTTTAGCAAATTGAGCATTCCTTTGAAGGATTCCTGGAAATGTTGCATGACTCGAATGGTCTAAAATGGTACGCTTGGGCCGATGATGCATGATGCATAAGTAGAGCCCGGAATCAACCCGGGACCGCCGCGTCACGCTTCTATTATGTAACCTTGAACACTTTTTACAGCAATGACCATCATGATCTTGGGGTACTACATATGACCGTGACACTGTCTCAGGCTAGCGCCACGCCTAGAACGGCCTTTCTTGAGTCATGCATATATCCAAGTTGTCGAGAAAACGTGCTAGTAGACGGGTACTACGATGTTCAGGTTCCACGGGCTCAGATGAGGTCAAAGAAGTGGTTTCAGGAATACCAGTGGTCATGGCTTGTAACGATCAACTCGTCGTAACATCGTCGTTCTACAGTCAAAGATTCTCACGTGCCCGATGCTAGATGTCCGAGTCGCTCTCGACGGAGCGACTCGGCGTAGACATAAGTTAATATGACATGATCCAGCATGGGTACTACTTTCGGAGAGACATCCAGATACGGTGGGTGTGATTGTTTTCTTATACCGAAATTTTTCTTGTGGAACCTAGCCAGCGCGGCATCCGATCCTGCCAACTTCATCTGTGAAGATCGATCAGTTTAGAATCTCGTGCGATCACGATTTTGATACACAAGCAAGTCGATAGGGGGAGAGCATACTACGACATACCCAGCAGTGCGTAGATTCGAGTTTCCATTTGTAAGTACGTTTATCGGGTCCTAGGAAATAACGACCACTTGTCGGTCCCTCGTCAACTCGTAGGTCATGTACGATCCTATTAGTAGACGTACGTATTCCATCGACGTTTCCCAAGCATAGCATCCGCTTTGATTGAATTTCCATTGAATTGAAAGACTGTGTCCTTCAGCTCATGCCACTCGATCGTTGCCATTGTCTCAGAGACACTGCTGGGACCGCTCCAACGGTACTTGGTGATGGTAGTGACCCGCTTGAGGGCTCGGGGGGTCAATACGGAGTAGAGGATGTGACCCTGCTCGTCAAAAATGTCTGAGTTTGTGTAATCAGAGGCACTGAAGATGAGGTGCATCTTCCAGCAGAATGGAAGAAGGGGAGGGATGAGCGGTTAATACCAGTGCCGCACACACGTGAGAAGCTATCAATTATGGATCATGTGAGCCGAGATGTCAGTTGCCATCCAGTTTGATCCAGATCCAAGTCAGTTGGATTCGTTTGCTGTCTTGACCCGCTCGGGGTCTGTGGGGGGAGCGAAAACAAGCTGCAATCAAGTGAGTGATGATCGATGGGAACTCAAATAATTAAAAAACAGGCTCGAGTTCACTTACAGCATAAAAATAGGCATCCAGAGATGATAAATCCGATCCAATGCCGCTGTGAAAGTGATTTGTGACGCCGCTGTTGACTCGCTCAGGTCCTAGATAAGCAGAAGCCCACTATAGCGCGACCCTGTTCAGGCGGCAGCCTGCCAGTGAATCAGTGATTGCCAACTTCATTGCAGGCTGCTACGATCTGACGGAAAATTAAGAACGCCGCGGCATGTGAATCATAGCAGTAATTATGTCTTAAGTAATACAACTGTAACCTTGACCGTCACGTACTTACCTCTGTTTCAGCGGAACCAAATTGTGTATCCGCGAAACATATCGGTGTCCCCTCAAGTTATCTCTTGGTCAGATCCGTCTCGGTTGTGTTCATGATTCCAGCCAGTGGCACCCGGTGCTAGTAGTTTCCGGCTCGACTCGTCACCCAAGTTGGATGGCTAAGGACTTTTAGGACGCTAGTTCTGGCTCAAGCGGAAGCATTGGGTCAGAGGACCGTGAGGGGATAGTCCAGACTCGAAACCAATGACCATTTTCACTACTAGCAAGCACCTTCGGGGTGCCAATGCCCATGATTGTCTGGTGCTCGGGAGTCGGGTCTCAGGAGATGTGGACAGTAAGTGGTATCCTCTATCAGGATTCTGGAGGATTCAGAAAAAACACCAGACACTGGATGCTGTTCACACATCAATGAACAGTGCTGGTCGAGGCTCTTTGTTTGTGGTGAGCATATCATACGCTTGGTACTCCCACAGTTTAGTTCCAACCATTAGACAAGCTCATCCGAATTAATCATCGGCACTAATAGATTTCCCGAGTTTGATAACAGACAGACCCTGCCATACGTCGTTCGGGAAACATTTAGACGGAGACCCGTTGTTCCACTGGGTAAATGCGTTCTGCGGCAATCCGCCTTGCTGAATCGCCTCTGAATACCGTGAAGGAGTTCCGCACGCGGTCATAAGAGGCGATGTTTACAAAAGTTATTCGAAGGTATGCTACTCCACCAGGGGCAACAATCATCGCAGATGCTTGGCATGTTGCTCTCGTTCTCTGAGAACATTGCAGGGGACCATAGGTCAATGTCACGGGATGAGGCTCGATATCCCAACGCAGAAAAAATTCAATCCAAGGGGATTCCTAGACTCAGAGGGGTATTGGCGGGTGACGATACTGTCGAATTTGTCTTTGTATTTGGGAGCGGAAAGTGTCCGCATTGAATGAACTCCAAACATTGAAAGGCGTCAACTCACAGAATACTCTGCAATTCAGGCCGACACACCGTAGATCATCGGGTCTGTCCGGGGCGCCATTGTGGCGGTGTTAGCTACGCTCGATTTCGATCTCGCCCAAGATGGAACGGCAACGGTATCACTTTCTTAGCGACGTTCATGACCCAGCATGTGCGAACAGCCTGGTTTTCAATCTTGTTCTGAGTCACTACAGTCATCCCAATGCATTCCCCCTTGTTGGATTACTCTCCGCCTATGTACATCTCCGCAAAGATGTTCTTGATATGATTTACAAGGACGAGGGAACCTTACTGCCGAACTTGAATTAGCCCAATCGCGGCAGTGAAATGGTTGTGCAAAGACACTCGATGCCTTATAGTCATTGTCTGTGTTCAATATATGTCGGACAATATCTACACCTTATGAGAGGCTAGATCGATCACTAGAGACCGAGTTGTCAGGTGCTTGCCCTAAAGTCTTGCATGATGTCGATGCCTCGAGGTGTCGTTAAAACGGTTCTCCAGTTTGGCCACCCATCTCCTCTTCTCCCTTCCCGTCCCCCCGTTCCGAAGCATTAATTTGCTTCTCTCCTGTGCCCGTTCTCGTCTCCCCGATGGCTTCCCAGTTTTCTCAGCAATACGCGTGTACGCTCCCAGTACGTTTGATCATCCATCCAGCTGACGCATCTTCCTTCTAGTCCGCGCTCAAAAGAGCCTTGGCCTCGTCGGTGGAACACCTGACTATACTCCACTCTCTGGATTCGACGGTCTCGACGCCCCAGCTCGCACCAGCCACTACAGCAACGACGGAAGGCTCTTCGCTTATGCTCTTCAAAGCGTGTACGTGTTGCCTCGTGTCTCTTGGCCCCACCCTTCGATCTCAGTTTCGACTCCTGCGTTCCAGTGTTCGAATCTTTCAAGCAGAAGGTGCAAAGTTATTGCAAGAACTGAGCATCCCAAACATCGTCGAGCTCCAGTTCTCTCCACGCGGAACCTACCTCTCCACCTGGGAACGTCCTGGTATGTATGAAAACATCGTGTATCGGCCTCGTGTCCATCGAATCGCCTGATAACTGATTATATTTGTCTCCAGTCAAGCTCGAGGACGGCGCGCAGCACAAGAACCTCCGCATCTTCTCCGTCTCCACCGGCGAAGAATTGATCGCCTTCACTCAAAAGTCCCAGGAAGGATGGGATCTACAGTACACAATCTCAGAATCACATGCAGTTCGCCTCGTCTCACAGGAGGTCCAGGTCTTCCGTCCTGCCGAGTGGGGCAAAGGTGTGGCTGATAAACTGAGAGTCGAAGGCGCTTCGATGGTTTCACTCAGCCCTGGGTTGAATCCCTCCGTCGCGGTCTTTGTTGCGGAGAAAAAGGTTTGGGTCAGAATTGCTGCGGAGTATGCTCGTCTAACCCATCAATGTCGAACAGGGTGCTCCTGCTAGTGTCAAGATTTATGGTCTTCTCGCCCTTTCTGGTGTCCCGACGTGTTCAAAGAACTTTTACAAAGCCGATCGTGCCCAGATTAAGTGGAACGAGCTTGGAACTCAGGCCCTGGTCGTCACCCAGACCGAGGTTGATAACTCCAACATGAGCTATTACGGAGAAACGTCTTTGTATGTTCTTAGCGCGGCTGGCAACTTTGATTGCCGTGTCACCCTCGACAAGGAGGGACCCATTCACGACGTTGCGTGGAGTCCTAACAGCAAAGAGTTCGGGGTAGTTTACGGCTGTAAGTCGATCTTTCAGCTGTCTTACACTATTATCTCAATTTTTTTTGCTGCGACAGACATGCCTGCCAAAACAATGCTCTTTGACCAACGCGTCCGTACGCTGCATGACTTTGGTTCAGCGCCACACAATACCATCTCGTTCAATGCCCAGGGTCGCCTCCTTCTCGTTGCTGGATTCGGTAACTTGGCGGGGAAAATCAACGTGTTTGACCGACGCACGCTCAACAAGGTTTGCACCATTGACGCTCCAAACACGTCCCATTGCTCTTGGTCCCCCGATGGCCGTTTTCTTATGACTGCAACACTTTCTCCTCGTCTACGTGTGGACAATGGAATCAAGATCTGGCACGTGAGCGGTCCGCTCGTTCACGTGCAAAACGTCGAGGAGCTGTATCAAGTGAGCTGGCGGCCTACCCCTGTTGACCAAGCACCACCCTTTGGGCCAACGATTCCACCTGCGCCACAACCATCCCCCAGCGTCCTTGCTTCCACTCCATCGAAGCCCGTGGCTGCCAAACCTGCGGGCGCCTATCGACCACCTGGTGCACGTGGACTCGCTACACCGGCGATTTTCAAGCGCGAGGACGAGGGCGGCGCGCCACGGATGCCCACACTGAGTGGCAATGCGACACCACCCCGGAATTACAACAGAAGCGTGCCTGGAAGTATGTCGACCAACGGAATCTCTCAGAATGGGCATGGAGGGCGAAAATACGTACCCGGTGCTGCGCCTCGGACGCCCCCGCCCACAGGTGATCAAGGGCAAAGTCATGGAGAACAAACACAAGCACAAGGGCAGGATAAGAAACGGAAGAAGAAGGAGAAGAAAAAGGGGGAGAAGGGTGATGGGTCGGGTGCGGCGACACCGGTGGGGGCCGGGTCCGCAAGGCCGTCGTTGGATGTCCAGACCAACGGAGTCAATGGGGGGGCGACGAATGGTGTCCAGGACGAGGCACCGGCAGACCCTGCTACGATATCCGTGCCTCCTACACCTGGCGCGGAGCAGCTGGATCCTGTCGCGAAGAAGGTGCGGAACTTGAACAAAAAGGTGGGTACTATACCGTTTCCCATCTGTCCGGTCTTAGATATGACTAACATGACGCGATGTCTGCAGCTGAAAGCGATCGAGGAACTGAAGGAAAAGGCCAAACGGGGTGACCGTCTTGAAGCAACACAACTCAAGAAGATGGAGGGCGAGCCGGACATTCGAAAGGAGCTTGCGAGTCTCGGGGTCACCGATGATTGAGCACACGCCTTGTCGTGTACGTGTCACCTCAAGCATACCTTGCCATCTTATATTCCGTAGTTTACTTTTCTTATATATGGGTCGTTGGCATACGTGCATTACCTTGCTAGCAAAGCAGTACAGAACATAAGCGAGACAGCATACCACCTCCAACCATCCTCACTTCCATCCACAGGGATGGTCGCTCACGACTTCAGCAACCAGGGTTTGTTAGTGAGGGTCCAATCATCGATTATTTTCCAGAAGTGGGCAACCACCG
>JBBPOC010000982.1:0-12270 GCA_038091235.1 Tylopilus rubrobrunneus | reverse complement strand
AGGGTGAGCGGGGACAGGGAGGGCGAGGACAGGGAAGAGGACGCACAGGTAGGCGTTGAGCTCGTTGTTGTGAGCGATGTAAGAGGCGAGGAGAGAAGACATTTTGGAAGTGAGGAAGGAGGAGAGAGAGAGAGCGACGGTCTTTTATGCTTTGCGAGACCCGAATAGAGCGAGTAGTCTGCCGCAAAAACATGATCTGACGTCTTCGATACTCGGATCAATTAGACTTCCACTTTGGGAATAACCCGTTCAGATCTCAGATCTTGTACACCCCCCAACGACCCCTCTCAAGGGGGGTGTCGGTTCAATTTTAGCATGCTGTAATGCACAGGACCGTCGGCCATCTAACCTGGCACACAGCTAGTGTTCCTTCACGCACAGCAACCAGAACGCCAGGAACCGTCGGGCCAAACTTGGCACCACGTTCGACGCTCTTCGCTTTAACTTCGCCTCAGTTGAGCCAGTGCGTCGCATTCTCAACAGGTTTCCCATGGCAGCAGGTTGCGACATCCCGACACCTTCCATGAGGCTTGCTTGTCTAGCTTCGATCATCCCACCAATCACAGCACTGCAGCAAGCCAAGATACTGGACCGATCGAACGCGGGGCCGACGACCCTTCCGTGGAATTATCGCTGTCAGTGTGTTGCTCCCACTCCTTGCGTGATCACCGGATTAATGTTGGCTAATGTCTCGCCCGCGTACTGCATCATGACACGTGGGCGGATTTGCTCTCATCGTGCCAACCATACTGACGAAACACAATTAGGTCAGCTATCGGAAGGATGTCACCCTTCACCTTTTCACCTTGTCCCCAAATCCTCTGTACCATTTCACAGTGCAGTCGATAGGTATCCATGCCTTGGGGGGCCTGTGACAATGATCACCAACTTGTCTCACAAACCACCCGGGCTGCACCAGATCACCTTCCTCATGACAAAACTCGTTCCTGGTCGTAACATCGCCTCTACGCATCCTTCCTCACTGAGATCGGCCACTTGCGTTAAATACGCGATCTTCTCTTAGACGATGTCTCCCAACCGACGAAACAAGGCACTATCCCATTCAATCCCTAGCACGTCGCTCATTTTAGGCGTGTCTAGCGAATCTATTCCTTACACTCGTAAGGACCATCCCTTTGCCGCTGCAAGATTGGCATGCCAACAGGACCAGAGCCCTCCCGGTCGTACAAGCACTAGTGGGCCACGGAATGGTGCTCTACGAATATGGTTGCGTCTTACGAGTCAATTACTTCACGATTAGTAGGTGTCGTATCTGTTCCGATCTCGATTCCCACCATTGCATCTTCTGCCATGTCGTGGCGCCCCGCCTTTGCCTTTTGTTCTCGATCTCCACTGTATCATCGTCATCAACTCAAGACGCGTTTCGTAATCAAACTTGTAATTACGCCCCCGCATTAACTACTGGATGAACTTCTCTGTTCTACCAGGCGGTGTTTCGTCCACGTAGTCGAGTAGCCTAATCTTTGTATCAATCTCCACAAACCCCGAGTTGAGTCCGCGTCGCTCCATCGGCGGCGATCAAGCTGAAGTGGACCACCTCGCCGACCATGCGAGCACAACTCGTCACGTTCAACGATCGCTGCCAGCTCACACCTGGGAAATGTCCATCATGATTGGACAACGTGAGGGAGTCCGGTCCTCGCATTGTCTGCAATTGAATCCCACAGCACACCCCCCAACGAGGACAGCGCCCCACACAAGGAAGCTATTCATTCAAAGAGGGCAACGATTTCAGGTTATTGGAAATCAGGCATGCGGTCCCTCGCGCAGTGCAAATGATCTACCCTGTCCAGTTCTTCAGCGTGTCAATGCGGCCAGGCGCGGCATGCCCTTGGATGCCATGTGCCATCGGATCTCACGACGACAGATTTGCTCTTGCACTTTTCCGGGCCGTACTTTCCCTTGCCCCACCCTCGTCGACGATGCCTTATTTGAAGCCCCTCGTCTGTTCGTCGCTCAGGCTTTCCCATACACACGCGCAACGAAGCGTGGAAAACACCCCCGCATGACCCACTGACCGAAAATGTGCACGCCCGGAGCTTGAGCTAAACGCGCTCGTCCAGCGTATGGCGATAAGCTCCCCACCATCAATGTGTACCCCCCACCGATGTCGGGTGGCGATTTGCCCCTCTAGCATATCTCCATGTGTGTTGACAATGTTCATCCAATCACACGCGCACGATACGGGATGACGCCCGTGACGCCTCCCGCGAACCCTTCAAGCTCCCCCCCGTCAAGTCGATCCGTCTTCTTCGAGTGCTGTCAGTCTGGCAACCGCACCCCCCAGCCACGTTCCCGCGAATCGTCCCTGAGAACACTGAGGCATACCACCGATAGGTGCGTGACGTGAGCAGACCACGTTGAGGGAACACCGGCCACCCAAGGACCGCCGTGTGCAAAAACATTGAACACGTTGTCGTTTCGCGGGTTCAATGGCCCGATCGGGGGCAGGGGGACTCTTCGTTGCGTTTCTAATGGGGGGCACAGCCTAGGAAAGGGACGAGCGGAACCAACGCGGCTAGACCGTCTTGGCGCCGATGCTCTGGGCATACTTGTCGACGCGGGGTTGTCTGCCCCATGACTCCGATGGTGGCTTCGGATGTTTCATTGCCCGGACAAAGTAGGGCGTTCACGGCTCGTGAACAAGGACACCCGGTTGCGTGCTGCCACTTGCACACATCGACCATCACTGAGTCGGATCCAAGTTACGCCCTTATCACAGCGGACGTACGATTCAGATGTGTCCTTGTCCAAACATTATGTCGCAGACGGTGAACAGAAATCCGTCCTTGATCAAGTTATCGATTACGATTTAGTGGGGTCCTTGCCCAAACACCATCATGATCGTGTTACACCAGGCTGTGGACCGAAACACCAGTCGCGTGCTGTCCACTGGTCAGTTGTCGACTCGAACGTACGATCCAGATGGGTCCTTTGTCAGACACTGTCGTGTTTCACAGACTCTCTGGCACAAATCCATCAAGTTATCGACTCGAGCGTAAGATCCAGATGGGTCCCCGACCCAATACTATCGTGTTTCACAGACAAATCCATCGAGTTAGCCACTGTTCAGCTGGGGTCCCTGCCAAAACACCATCGCGTTTCACAAGCCATGAAAAGAGACGCACGGTCGCGTACTGCCATCCTGTCATCCACCCAGTGACAAAAGCCACCCGATTGCCAGTGGCGGAGTGCCAAAAGAATCGGATACAGCACAGAGGGCCTGCCTCGTGTTGCGTCTCCAAACTCGGCATGTCGTCCAACCGGGTAAATCGTCTCCTGTACTTTAGTTGCCGGATACGCCATTTTTGAACCACGACTCACGACACTGGGCCAAATGTGTTCGATATCGACGTCTCGGCTATATATATGCACGCAACCCCGAGATAGTATTCCCGATAGTAGTAGGCGCATACTAGTCAATGTTTGCCAGTGATGTTGACATGTCGGGTGCGCGGAAGTATTTTCGCCCTAATTTTTCTTGGCTCTTGATTGTGATGGCACGAACAGGTACACTATCTACGTTCCCGATGCGTTGATTGCATGGTGCGTTTTCTCGATGAATGATGTTCTGTTCCTTCACTAGGATTGCGACAGCGATGCCAATGTTTCCGTTATCAGTTAGCTCCCGACTCGGAGGAGCGAGTGAAAATGAACAAGACAGCAAGATTCGACAGGGGGCAGGAGGGCAAAAGGGCAGAGAGAAGAATAGCAAAGACATGATCCTGAACACGCCGACGTCCGAGTCGACGAGAGGCGGGCGCAAAGTAGAGCGACATGGGACCTGTCAATCGCGTCCAGGAGGTACTCTCGGAAGCAGAGGTTGCGTTGTGTGAGATCGGCGTGGTTCGGTAGAGCGGAGTTCAATTGGCGGCGTTCCGTACCACACCTGATCGCTGTCTATCCGCGCCACCTTCCCAGCGACGGTATGCGTTCCCAACGACACGACAACGCGAGCGAGAAAGGTAAGGTTCCAATGATAGGGGGCAGGCTTGGAGCACGATAAGGTGTGAGATGGTATTAGTCGGAGTAGTGTAACGAGGGCGAAAGCCAAGACGGGCGAGTTGATGGGTCCCGCCATTGCTGAATGGAGACAAGTGTGCATGTGTGCGTGTGTATACATTGCGTAGGGCGCCACCGAGCATCCTCGTGTGAAGCGAGTGGGTAAAAACTGTGAGTCCATCTGTGGCCGCAGAGATTGCAAGCCTTCAGAATAACGACTCGAGTCGTTTCTTGCAGAGGAAATCGGGGGAGTAACAGCGCAGCCACATTTTGATTGCTACTGCAGCTGATGGCTGGGTTACCATTAATATATTCCCCAAGATATTCAAGATCATGTCTCAGCGAGACGGTGGGATCTATATAAGAAGGATAAGCGGATCTGCAGGCGATTAAAGATGACGGTAACAACGGGGGAAGATCAGGAGGACGCGGAGTCGTCGTCCTTACCTTGAAATGACACCACTTGGACTCATCCTCAGGTACAGTTCGGAGGCTGATCGACTGCAGGACAACCTGGTTGTGGGTAGTAAACAAGTGAATATTTCACCAGTTGTTCAGATGGTAAGCGAGTGAAGAACATATACAATCAGAGCCTCATACTTTGGCTAATTCGTCGCTGAGAGGTGCTTTGATAGCGCCAGGGAGAAAGAAGTAGTTGAAGGCATGCGGGTTCGAAGCGCATCGAGATGGTCCAAGGGCCAAAGCCCTGAAAACAATTGCATAAAGGTGCACATAAAAGCAAGTCTGGACTAACCTGCGACTGATTCTAATCGCGCCAACGCTAAAATGAACAGTCACTTGCAAGCGCATAACTTCAGAGCCCGGGATTTGCCTACAATACCATCGTCTTGTCTTCGAACAATGTCAGATTCCTTCGGGTTGCCCTGTGAATCGAGCGACAGGTGCGTTCTTGTGGGCACATTATATCATGAGATGCAATCATGTGGTTATTAGATAACATTCGTCGGGCAGCTCCAAATTACTCCCTCCCCCTCTGTTTCTCTTGTCTGGATGTCAGCAGAGGCGTGAATGTGGTCTCCCGCACCAAATTTCAAGTGATTAATAACCCTTGACCAAATCCAAGCTTCGCCAAAAGCTGACATCAGCGAAGCACATCTGCACATTAATGTGGAGGATTCAGCGGATAAACCTTGCTTGATGGTGCTACTTCCCTGGTTATCCTGCTCGCGCCGACGTGAAGAGTCCGAGGAGAGAACGTCGTCTCCAAACATCCTCGGATCGAGTTTGAACACATGAACGGTAATTCTACACCGCATCAATCTCTAGAGAAACACAGTGAATCAAACTAACTCTCGGGTAGATTCGGGGTTCTTTTTAGCAGACACACAAAATAAAACGTACCTCCATTTTCCCGGCTCGGAAAGGCGGCATGAGAACCATGCAGATTGGATTGAGAAAAAAATGACGCTGGGATTGAGACTGATATGATCCGGAAGGGTGGGGAATTTACCCGAATTGCAGGAACCCCGCACCATTGGCTCCTTGGAGTTGGTTACGAGTCCTTGGCCAGTTGAGTGACTGTGCAACCCTGAGCCTGAGCGTGGGCGAGCAATGGCCCATCTATGCTCGATACCATTGAACATGAAAGGTTAGGGGTGATTCACCGTGCGCCGACTGTATAGCTTGACGAAGGCGTCCAATCAAATCGATATGCGAGTCCACAAAGTGGGTTGGACATACTTGGTCAGAGCCTCTCATAGTCTCAAGTATCGAAGATAAATATCATCAGTCTACGATAAGGCACCTACCTGCACGCATTGCGAAGGCAAAAGCTGTAATAGCGTATCCAGAAGTGTCGCAAAGCACTGGCAAGCGAGCAATTTGCTGGACCTGAACTCCGCTCTCACCCAAATAGGAAATGCAATTAGGCCGTTCACCCGGACCATTGGTTTCGATTCCCAGGGGAGATTGAGAAATAAAGAAGTGGAGGTCGATAAGGCTATTTAAGCATCCGGCGATACAAAGAACGGTAACAAAGTTATCAAGTTGTACACATATATTTATCAACTACCGTATTCTGGAGGCCATGTTTACCTAGTGACATCGAGCCGGATGCGCCGAGTTATTCTTACGATAACACCGCCCTTCCGCGTCCTCCTAGTGCACGAGGTGATCCACAGGCATTACAGCGGCACGCCACTCCGATTTGGAATTCTCCACGGCGCTGGCGCACGTTCCTTCCACCTCTAATTCCTCGAGAAGCCAGTCCTGGCGGCTAAACATGTCTCTATCTGGAAACACCTCTAAAATTTCCGTCGTGAAGCCCTCGGTCTCGAGGGTATACCTCCGACGCAGTTCATGCTTTTCCCGAACCGTCAGCGTCTCGACGTCGAGGAGACTAAATCGCGGGTTACGCCCGAGCTTCCGGAAGGTTTGCCCGATGGGATACTTGTCGTCAAGGAAGAGTGTCTCGCTTTCCGGGGAGGTAATCGTCACGATGGACGTCGCGACGCAGAGGACACGGTTGGCACATATCAGGTGAACTTGCCGTGTTTGCGTAACGGGGTGTTCGGGCGAAGCGGGATAAAGACGAGGCGAAGTGTTTGCGTAAATGCATGTTACGTGAATGGGTCGTGCAAAGAACGCGCTGTGGAAATAATACGTTGTCAGTATCGCTAGCAAAAGGAGGTGTGTCAGAAATTCTATTTGAATTTAATACCTTAGCAAACGTTGCAGATCACCCTGAGCAGCTAGCATGATACGCTCGAGGCCGGTTGTATCATCGGGAATACATGAGAGCTTCGAGTTGTAGTGCATGAGTGCGCAGAGCCCACATATTTAAAAAGGACTTACCTTTACGCTCGTGGATGCATTGTTGAACGAGTCTTGCGCGAGCATATCGCGAGGCGTATAGAACGACTGTTGAAGCCTGGAGGGGGGGTGCTTCGAGATCTCCTAACATAACAGGTTTTATGGAAAGAAGATGGTCGTTCGGGGGGAAATTAGTAATTAGTACCCCGTGTATCGGTATCCAATCAGCCGAAGGGGAGTACAAAAATGGCATGTCAACTTATCAAGTGAGGAAGTGAATTCAGACAACATGAGATTCACAGATATCGGTTTTCCAAAGGAGTCATATCCCTCATCTAATCCCCGATAAGGGTAACTGTCAAACTGTGCTCTTTTTTTACAGGCGTTTGTGGGCTTATATTTATGTTTATTTAGTTTGCCTTGTTTGCTCGTTTTCTTTATCGGGCTCATTCGCGATACGATTCAGATGCTGGTTACCACGTTCTTTCACTCCATGAGTACGTGTATACCAACGGTCTCTCCGTGCTCGGCCGGTTCGACATGTCTGTATATCATTGCGTCACGTCTCCTGTCATCACTCACGCGCTACATCTGAGTGACGTGTCCCCTAATGCTGTTGTCCAAGCTGAAGCCTGAGTGTGCCAGCGTACGTATTTCGTTGCCGTCGAAATCTGCGGTACTGATTGCGACCTGATCGTCGGGAAAGAAAGAGTTGCACTGCTGCGCCTGGTGAACCACGATTGTGATCGTGCTCTACGCTTCCGGGCAGAGCGTTCGGAATCGCCCGTTGATGCTGCCTCACTACAAACAACGTGTAGCGCACTTGTCATGGACGATGATGTCGGCGCGGCCGGTGCACGTGCAGAACGTTCTGATATAGAGGCAGAATTCATGCAAATGACAAGCGACGGTGGTGTCGGCGGGGAACGGTATCCTTCGGTTCGGCATTCAGCAACGCACTTCAGTATCTATGCTCGAAGAATACATGCCCTGCCGTCATGCGCGCAAATGACATCGTGAACACGAACACCTTACCGCAAGCGCAAACAGAAGTAACGCTGAATTCCTAAATGTGCGCGACACGTCTGATATATTCAAGGCCTTTTCTTCGCGTGCGGTCGCGACAAACCGGAACTCGTTACCATTCCCTGCCAGGACGGCGTGTTGCAACTTGACCACTAGCTGCTGCGAGGTAATTATTACCTGACGCGGTGGGTATCCCCTTGGCTGGCATTCGACGCCATACGTTCAAGAATTATCCAGCACTGCGTCCGATCGCGCATACACGGTGTTCTACTGGATGCAAGACATCTACCCGCTGGTCAACCGCGCCATTCTTTCGTGCGCGACCAACGCGCCTGCCCATCATCTTTCCCGTGGCGATCTCCTCGTCTTCAAACACCGGCACACTCCAATGTATGTTCATGAGTGTCTCTTGCAGGAGAATACTGGTCTCCTCGTTGCAATTTTGCGCGGGTACGTCGTTCTGCAGCATACCGTCCACAAGTCACTCACTATCTTCTAGGGCGATTGAAGAAGGGTTGCTTGTCGATGAAGTCGACTACAATTTATACGCCACCGCCGATCTTGCGTAATCTGCGTCAACTGTTAGATTCTCACTAAAAGACCAAAATTTGGCATTGTGCGCCCAAAAACTGTCGCTGTGGTTGTTCTCGCATGTGATACTTAATATCCATTTGTACAGCAAGAGTGCCCACGACGGATGCGGCAAAGGCTTCGCAACTAATCACTGATCAGCTGATGTATTAATATTGGTCTCTTGATTGCAACAAACTAGCGCTTCAGCTATCACCACGTGTGACAATTGTCAATCTCACGTCCTTTGGGAGAGTATTTACTCCTATTGGGCTGTCAATGGTGACGCTAATAGCCATCATACTGTTCCGAGTCATGAGGGCGACATGCTGCATGGCCAGAACATGGGTATCCTGTCGGAGACAAAGATGAACCGATAGTCCGCTGATACGGTGGCCAAGCAATCGGCATACAACGGCCTCCTCACCGTGACTGGAATCTCTCTACGTGATTATGAGTATCTTCCCTGGGTACGCCCTTACATTGATGCGCATAATTCCGTACTTGCACCAGTCAGGTATGGTTCCATTCACCATGCTGCACAATTAATTCGCTTCATCATATTCCTCATCGTGCTTCCCACAGCTAGCCCACAACAGTGCACTAAATTATAGCCTGAGTGTGGGTATCCGACATGCCCAGATTGACGCTGAATTGGTTTCCACGTCAGGCGCGCCGACCTGCGGGAGATCCAGAATTCTTGTTCGCAACTAAGCGGGCTCGGTCGCCGGCCAGTGATTCGTGCCGAGTGTTGTGTCATCTATTACCTCAAGCCTTCACGGAAGAAGCACTATAGAAGGCAGCTCCAATTGGGCGGACTCGAAGAAGCACAACTTTGAAATATCACCGCACCGGCGAAGTTGGACAATCTTAGATCGGGTATCGCCTAATAAAGGAATGCGAATTGCACAGTACGTCAACCTGATGGGCCAGGCTGCGGGACGCCTAAAAGGCCCACCGGGCTGAGCGGTTTATGTATGTAATTTGCGAAAGACTCCGAGAGTCTCGTTACAGTCACTTTGCAGCTGGTGGTCAAGTCCAGGGTCGGCAAAGAGACGAATCACGAAATTTTGGTGTGCATACACACCTAAATTCGATCCCTTGCTTGTGGCCATGAAAGGGATTCTGACCACCTCAATGTTCAGGCTGTCGTCAAGTAAGGTTTGCTGATTGGTAACACCTCGGAGGCGAGTGAGTGTGACGAACGAATTGGGCGAACCATTAGCTTCACGGGAGACGGCAGTCTTAGGTATGAGGATCAAAATAATAATCTAGACTATAGAGAAAACAGATTCGGCAAGTACCAATAGTTCGCAAGCGCTGTAACTGTGCTAGCCAAGGATGCTTGAGATTTTGGCTATGGCCCAAGTCTCTGGAAGCAGTATTGGTGCTTGCGGCGACGGGGAAAACGCAGCGACAGCTAGTAAGAAGGGTTCACATTTGTCTCCAAATCGGAGAGCGGGACAAACCTGCTTCAGTATTCAAGGGATCGGTCCTCTATCCCCGACTCGGAGTGACTGACATTCACTCTGGGATTTGCGAATCGCAAAAATATTGGTAGATAGTGATCGCGCTCAGAGTGACCATTCAAAACTCCGCTTAAATCTTGCTGCGCGGTTCTTGAAACCTACTCTTTGGCAGCGTTCACGCCAAGTAACCTGCGGATTTGACCATGGTGCGCCAAAATTCAAGTCTCTGATCCGTCCGTACTTATTGATATTAAATGCGTTGTAGGGGAGAGCTAAAAAGACACGCAAATTTGCGGCAGTCAAACGACTATTGAGTCCCAAGGACGCCCGTTTGTAAGACGATCGATTTCCCGTATCCATAGCGAGGAATCTCAACGAAACCCCGGCAGGAAGGAGAATCAATTGAAGCAAAAGAAAAAGGAAGAAGAACAAAAGGCAAAAGCAGTCCGTCGAGTGTACGCGATCATAACTCTGCTTCCTCCGCACCGTTTCATTGTGCCCTCTCAGCCCGCAAATGGCGTCTTCTCTATTCCTTGCGCACAATACGGAACTCGTGCCACCATATCGCGTGCTCATTGATACCAACTTCATCAACTTTAGTCTTCAGAACAAGCTGGAGCTTATAAGTGGCATGATGGATTGCCTCTATGCAAAATGTGTGTTATTTTCCATCGTATTCGTATTATCTGACTGTATTGGAAGGTATCCCTTGCGTTACGGATTGTGTCATGGCTGAGCTTGAGAAATTGGGTCATCGTTATCGTGTAGCTCTTCGGTGAGCTACTGCTTGCGCTCTGACTTCTCCGGAGCTGACGGATTCCTCAAGAGTGGCTCGCGATCCTCGGTTTGAGCGCCTCCGGTGCAGTCATACAGGAACGTATGCCGACGATTGCTTAGTGCAACGTGTAACAGCACACAAGTGCTATATCGTTGCAACGTGCGATCGTGAGCTCCGACGACGAATACGGAGCATCCCTGGAGTTCCACTCATGTACATCGTCGCGAGGCGCTACGCCATCGAGCGGCTTCCCGACCAAGGAGCACCAATCTAATTCAAAAAATCACAGTACACTATCTCAGACTGCATGCTGTCGGGAGGTGAAAAAGTCTGAGGGATATAGAGCAGATGTATGACATTCACGATGTCAGTAAGCAGGGTGGCTCGCCTTTCTGTCACTGCGACGTCCATCTGGCGAGCCCTCTGATTATCCCTTCGCATGACGCTGACAGCCTGTGAGTTCTAAATGTAGCAAACATGAGCTAGATGGATCATCTTTCCCTTTCCAGTTAAGTATCCAGCTGGACACAGTTATTTAATCAATAGGCACCCCAATCGAGGTTCTGATTACATAGAGTGCCTATGCGTGGGCATCATTCTCGTCAACCTGGCAACTGCTCCCTCGAAGCCAAAGCTTATCCAGATAGGACACGAAAGTGCGATATATTTGGTCTCGGTGGTTTTGAGGAGCCGCGCATTCGTCGCGCATCCTTGCGACATAATCTATTCAGGATCGCTTCACCGTTCACATTAGAACTCGACGGCCATGTCGAGTCACACGCCAACGTGGGTATCACACCCAACATTGATAACCTCTAAATCATCTGCGTCCCCTGATTCCCTGATCAATAGCTCTTACATGAAGAACAACTCTATCCCTCTCGTTTCAATCGCTTTCCCCACATCATTTACCGTCAAACACACTATCGCAACTTGGGCGAGCGAAACTGTGCCGTTGCATTTTGGTTCAGATCCGAAAATAAACATGTTGGCCAGTTACTGTGTCGATGCATTCCATTCACAAGGGAGATGGCATGTGGTTCAAACATTTTGACGGCTACAGTTTCAACAAGCTGATCTCTGCAACTTGCCACTGATTTTAGTGCAGGGCCGCATCACGGAGTATCTTTTTTCTCCTTGGATGTAGTTCGGCATGGGAAAGCTCTTTAGCTGCTGGGTCGCAGCTGATTGCGGTGGCGTTCCCCATATAACTGAGTCGCGCAAACTATTGCACACACGATGGTCGTGTCGTGACGCGCGCAATACCGAGGGAAGCCGGCCTTAATTTTTCCTCGATTTTCAGGATCATCCTGGGTTCTCGCTAGGTTTGTTCCCATACGTCGACTTACCTCGAGGTGACCCATTCGAAGAGTCGACGGGAATGCACTGCCAGCTCGCCAATGGCTGCAGTGGGAGCTTCCGCTGTGATCGGGGGGCCGTCAGTGCCGCGGACGCTTGTTTATTCCTGCCCAGCTGTGAAGCTGAGCAAAGGGGGGTTAACTCCAAGGAGTTATATGTTTCAGCTTCCGCCGCAATGTGTTCATGGCAGGAAATCCACGGAGAACGTTGGCTGTTTGTGACCCCGACGAGCTGTGAAGCCCTATCACAGTCGGGACTCGGACACCGCCGGCA
>JBBPOC010000981.1:0-12272 GCA_038091235.1 Tylopilus rubrobrunneus | reverse complement strand
CTTGTTTTCTGGACTGTCCTGCAAGGTTGGGAGAGCTGCCACATCCATGTCCGAGTCGTCTGTGTCGGCAGACCAGCGGGCACGTTTCTCCACGCGACCCCTGCAGCGCTGACGTGAAGACCCATCTAGTAGAAATAAGATGTACTTACGTGTCTGGAACATCGCCCCTGCCTTCCTCGCTGTCAAGAGCGCTATGTATTCCATCCGCTCCTTCATCCGACATAGGAGACGTGGGCTGAAACGGGACGGATACGGTCTCTAGACCCGAAGTGTCGTGCTCGCTTTCCGGGAAGAAAGAAGTTATTTGGTCGTCACTGCAGTTCACCTGTATCAGGTTGCCATCCTTTAGCCAAAGCGAAAAGCGCCTACCTTGGGAGGTCAAGTCCTGGCGAAGCGGCCGCATGTGAAACTGCCGTAGGTATTGCAGAAGACAAACGCAGACGAACCCGGAACGGGAAAGATCGGTCCTCTTCCTCCGTCAAGAATTGAACCGGGGGGTCATGAGATTCATGCCAGTAAGTGGGATAGTTTTCTGCGTCTGGATCCCAAGAAAACTCGCAGACATCGGAGATCTTTTGGGATCTACGAATCTCGAGAAGGTCGATCAGGCTTTTTTGCCAGTGTTCCTCAAAGTCGAAATGGGAGATAGTACCCCATATCCAAGTAGAATCGCGAGAGGCAGGAGGCGGGAGGAGCGATGAAGGAAGCCCCCGCAAGTCTGAATGGAGACCCGTTAGAAAGGGGAACCGAGCCGGCATTCAAGGTGGCACAATAGTACATTGACGCACCGAAAATGGGGGCATTCAAGGGCGAGACTGGGTCTAACTCGAGCCAGAGACGTTGGTCTTCAGGGATTTCAGAAAGAGGTGTCCAAACCCAGTCAAAGCTGTCCCGGATCAAATATTCGTCGAATACGTCCAACCGATCGGAGCCAGGCGCCAACGTGTCGCGTGAAAGTATCTCATCGACGATGAGGCATCGCATCATGTGATACTGGAGTAACCGCGTTCCGATGTTGTTGGTGACCACGGATAAAAATCCCCGGGTAGTCCCTTGAGGTGGATCATGCGAAGCCTTGAGCCAGGCCAACCAGTTCTGGGTCAGATAAACAATGTTGTAGCAGAGCTGGATCCATGCTTGTCGGTACTGGGAGGGCAGAGGGAGGAAGCCGAGGGAGTTGCGGTTTGAGTCGAACGCCTGCACACGGCATCTACGATACAACCTTCTCCGGTTTGGGAGACGGTACTTTCCCTCCTCAGGGAGGCCGTACCAGACTGCGTGGGGTGCCACTTCTGCCCAAGCGTCTTCATCCATCGCCTTTCCTTCTGCAGGGATTACAAAAGTACGAATCGGTGGATTTCGCTTGACGAAGTTTAGTGTACTCGTTTGTTCTCCTGCTTCCTTTTTGCGGGGCATGCTCAATATCTGCGACGATGAACTTGGCAGCAGAATGGGAGCACCATGCCGAGGCGGGGTCTGAATTTAGCTGTGCTCCGAGCAGTGACATCTCGTTACTCCACAGCCCTCCGTATAACCGCGATAGATGAGGCCGGAGGGTCATTAATCATTAATCATTCGAAGTACGTCCCAGAGCAAGTTTATTTCATCTTCATTCTCTTCTGCAAACCTTAGGAATCCCAAGAATCCAGAAAGCGGTTGTTTAGGGAGATCTTGATCGTAGGGTATTGAGAACAAACCGGTTCTGCGAGCTTTTTCGGAAGGGATGTATCAGCCGGTCCGATTCATGCCCCGATACTTGAAGCTTGAAGGGTCCAGGACACTAGTTACTAATCTGATTCAGATGCATGAGACTGAAGGATCATCGCGGGCAGAACACTCGTCAGTTCTATTGCCGTCCTCAGGCTTTTCATCCTCTTTGGTGAGCACGGATGCTGATAAGCGAATCTATCACAGGTTTGCTGATCCAAACTTGGTTTGATGACAGATGAACACTGGCACGAGGCCACGCACATATAAGACGATCGATCGATGATCGCCACACGAGTAGTTTATTCACCCCCGACCACCCGTGGCCAGTAATCCGCGTGTAGGAAGGCAGCTTGTTTTGGGGAAAACTTGACTCCTGCGAGTCAAGGTTTTGGCCAAACGGACTGACTCTACCAGCGCTCCCCCAAGAAACGTTCAATCTACCCGGTCTTCGGAGAAGATAGCCATTTAGGCACGCCATGTTGCGGTGGGAACCTAACTTTTGCAAAGTGTCATTCTCTTGGGCGCTACGCTAACGTTGCAAAGGCGTTCATCGTCAGGTATCTACCTGTTGAAATTCTACCCCTCACACTAGGTGCTTCTCACACATCCTCACCTCGACGCCTCCATGACGTCCCCCTCGCGAGTGTCTGCCACCCGTTCCCTACGGCCGGCGAAGCACCGATGATCCCCTCTATTTCTGCTACCAGGCCCCATGAGGTCGTCTTGTGCCAGCCCGTCCGGGGTGGGAATTACCGAAATGGCCACCGGCAACCAGCAGTATATTCGCTAAAATGTCGATCTCCTCGACTCCATCGTATTAGTCACAGTCTAAACGTTCAATATCATCACTTGCATGCGGCACCTCGGGAGCTTTCTCTTGTCAGATTCACTCGATTGCTTCATGCAGCGGGGATATGGGAGGCAGCTTGACAGAAAGATACTGAAAGTACGTCACCGTTGACAATCATCGGCGATCGCCACGGTGGCTCTGCTCACCTCACGAACTCAGCTTCAATTTCTCAGTCAACTCGGTGAGTGTTAGGACTCCAACTTGTAGCCACTAGCCATTTCGATGGTGCCAGTGAGTTTGATTCCTAGCCCGTCGCCCCGCCGCAACAGACAAGGATCTACCCATTAATGTTCCCTCTGACTTCGCTTCCATGCTGCGAGGGAGTTCACGCGCACACGCACTCTCTTCCTTACTTCAAGTTCAAACTACTCCGTGTTGGAGATACCGGTCTCATGTAGTTAGTGTCGATTCGGAGATTACCTAATCGTACTCCGTAGTTGCTTTCCGTCACGTCGCTCCTCGGACAGCGCCCATTCCAACACTCTGTGCCCACTGGCACAAATGATGGTCAGGTTGATTCCCCTGGTGCTGAGTTGGGCTGACTCGTTGCAGATAAACTTGGCGACTCCACCGGAAACGATACCAGTCTCGAACCCAATTTCATGCCGCATCTGTGACGTGCTCGAGTAACATATCCCTCAATGGGATGCCGTGATATCTTCCTTGAACGTCGACGCCAGAAGCATCAGTATCAAGTCGGAAAAAACTAGCACCGAATGTCCTGAGTGTTTCGGTTCATTGTCGGCCCAAGCGAAAGCTCTCCGACATCAATGCTAATCCCTAGCGCAACGTGTCTTGTCCGGGAGATTCCAAAGTTTCGCTAGGTGTCGGACCTGGTACCCACACTGCAACAGACGCCCAATGCATTGGTTGACACGTTGGCACGAAAAATTCTCGAGTGGTGTATAGACGTAGATTCGGGGTTTCGTTGCATCCACCCCAACGGAGTAAGCTCTATGTGACCAGTGCATGTAAGCCACGCCTGACACGATGATCTCCGTAGTGTTTACCTCTTTGCCACCAGTGCCCGCACCGGACTCTATGGGAGCGATTGGGCGGCGTGTGGCTCTTCACCGTAAGTCCTAGATTTCCCTTGTATCCCAGTCGTCAATAAACGGTCGTGCTAATGGAGCGAAGCGCAGGATTGGATCTCTTCCGCTACTCTCGCCGGGAAGTCCCCGATAGCTACATTGATTCTCTCCGCGTTCCCCATCCGCATGTTCGTTTTGCCGTACCAATGCATCCTCCTTCATCTTGTCATGACGCATATATTCAGCCACCCCATTTTTGGTGCCGCCTTTGCCCCACCACACCTGTGCCCAGCCCATCGCCATCGCTTTGAGTGGCCATCCTGCATCACATTTCATATACTTAGTGTTCGGAGCTTCGAGGGAAGCAGAAATGGTGACATTGCCATTTGGGCGGGTTTGACCCTATCCTTTGATCTGATTGATTTGTCGTACATATCGGATGCTCCCAGAAGCGATGCAATAGACTTGAGAAGCTGTTTGGGCCCGGGAATCTTTTCGATTTCCGGCGCCGGTAGAGCGTATGAATATCATTGCGAATAATCACCGCTGTAACCACAACCGGTAGGATAGGCAGGCTTTCCCATACACGCGTCGCTCAGTAGTACAAGCTTCGTTGATTCCCTCACCCGAGCCCTCAAGCTGATTGCTCATCCTCTGTTCTCCCTCGGCACACGTTGTTTTCAGAATCAACAACTTATTCCTCCGTATCGGGGCCTGCCACGGATGTGGCGTTTCACGCTTGTCTCGTTAGGACATGCGGTACGATCCAACTCTATCGCCAATCGCCCAAGCGGCGTTTCATTGATGCCTCCGCACTGGCAGTCTATTGTCATCGCCATTGATGGCGTGTCACACCTCTGACAGTAACTCAGATGTTCGTTGTGAAAGATCTATCTGCATTGTGTTCAGATCTTCGAAACAAGGAGAGGACCCCATGGCAACCAACCTCTTCGTTCAAGTTGGCACGTACTAGTATTTTTTGATTTTCACACATTGCGGTGCTGATATGATCTTGATGCTGCCGCCGGCGACTCGGGCACATCAGCAATCAGATGATCATCTCTCGGAACTACTTGATTCATACGCACGTTTTTGTCCAACTTATCTATTAGTACGTCCCTTGATGAGCGCAGTCGAAATCATCGCAAGCAGAAGCTGTCGTGCCACAAAGGAGAAAATATAACTACTCGAGGACTCTTTGTCAAACCGTGCCACTGCTCAGGCTGACGGTGCTTTCTAGCCCATATTACCTTTCATTACGCCCTTGCCATGTCCTCTGATTTGCAGACCGCTTTGGAGCTCTTCCAATTGACCGACTATCTATCACGTATGGTCAATCTTGTCTGGCTATTATTCATCTTACTGACCAATACAAGTTGTGATAGTTACTGCTGCCATATATGATTACAGTGAGTGACGGAATTCTTACCTTTGCGCAATTTCCAGATTGAAGCTGCCTGACTCTCTGCCACTACAGTGCTTACCTTTTCAAAAGAGGTATTCATTCCTGTATGTTCATTTCATCTGCATGCCAGTGTTAAAAGTATTCTACAGGTGTGCTATGTTTGGGTATGCAAGTGATATTTTTTGGACATGACCTCCATTCTGATAATACCATAGCATAGATCCTGGACATCAGTTTCCACAATGTTTGTTGTAGTATGTATGAAGTCACTTCAGTGCACACTTTTTGAATGAACAAATTGTAGATTCGCTATGTTGGTCTGACTTATGCAATGTAAGTCTGTTGATGCTAAAATGTCTGCTAACTAACAATAAATTTATGTGCAAGTACTCTATTCTTTTGTGTGTTTCAAGCCAGCTCAATCAAGGATTGATTACATTGACAAAATATCTTTTAGGGGGTACTTCCCTTGTACCTGTCACTGTAAAGGCAAGCTCACTACCTTCAAGTTGTATGTGAATTATTTATGATATGCATTTTCCAGATGTGTGTAATTCATATTTTGAGCTTCAACTCTGCTCATAACAGATTAATAGGTGTAAGCACCTCAATGCATGGCACTCATAAATTATATAGGTGTGAATTTTAGGTATTGCAAACTATGTCATATATTTATGGACAGGTGAAATATTTCTTGCCACTGCAGACTGTGAGCAATGTATCAAACACCTTTGTTCTAATTGTGATTGAAAATCATAGGGGTGATGATCCTTCGGGTGTATGCAATGTGGAATCAATCCAAGTGGATTCTTTATATCCTCTTGTTTTTTTATATTTCCCAGGTCATCAGTTCCATTGTTTTTGCAGGACTTTATGGTTCCCCCACTGGCAATGCACCTACCCAAGGTAAAACTTGAACCAAGTGGGAAGACTGTAAACTGAGATTATTGCTAGTCACCACTGCTCAGTTCATGCCACACTTCTCTGGATGTATCATGGTGCATGACAATCCATTATTGGTTCAGACAACTCACTTGTCCAGTGGGGCCCTGCGATTAGCTCTTAGCATTGTTCTTCTCACCTTTGCTGTTGCCCAAACCTTGAGGCAGTCAATTGATATGTACAAAGCAACCCAGCAACTTGAATGGCAACCTAACAAATACATGCAACAACTTGTAACAGATGGAATTCTATATTTCCTTGCGTATGTCCCTCATATTCAGGCTATTGTATTCATAATATTCAATGTCTCGGACTAAACTAACCACCTTCAATTCTAGATATGCAGTTTCAAGTGCTGATGGCATGGCATTTGCTAGTACAGCAATCTCAGCAGAAACACAAGTCGGCATGCTCATCCTGTTTGCAATAGCAAACATGCTCCTTGTCCCAATAATGCCTCGGTTCATCATCAGTGTGCGAGAGCTATACGATCGTGACCTTAATGCCCGGTGGAAGGGAGTTGACTCTGGGTTTGGTGTACTGTCGCAACATGCTGCCAGTACAAATCCAGTCATGTCCGCAATCGCATTTGGAGATGCCAATCCAGGGCAGGACGATATCCAACTTGTGGAGGACAACGCGGGTACCTCGGGGGGGATTGGACTCGACTCGGAGACTGTCGGAAATGGTACCTATCGGGCAATGGAGGGTGAGCCAGATAACTCGGAGGGGGTCCGACTAGAAGACCGTTCGTGTCGAGTTTGACTGGGAAGGAGTGACTTGGTGGCGGAACTAGGGGAAGGATTTGTCTGACGTGGCTGGTGACTCAGAATATTTATCTCACCTATGTGTATGCCTTCCCTTTCTTGTACGCTGTGTATAACAAATAGAAAGCGTCTGAAACGAATGTCCACTTCTTGCTGTCCGTGCCATTTTCTGCAGTGGAATGTCACGCTTATCGATAGCAGAAATTTCAGTTGCTTTCCTCGAAGGCTGACAATTGGGCTGAACTTCAAGACGGCGCCAAACCAAGCGACAAAATGTTGCCCTTGTGTTCGTCCAGCGTAGCATCGTAGTTCTTTCCCATCGTGGAGTCAATTGCAAGATTAACCTTTGACCCGGTACTCCGAGGAAGCCAGCTCGTACTCACCAAAGCTCGTAGTGGGTGCTAAAAGCGTGTAGCCTTAGTGAGTTTGCCGCAGTGGCCGATGTTGGCACGGGGAGCTCTGCGAGCTCTCTGTAGAAACCGGAAGAGCCACTGTAGCGGAGAGAGGACTTTGGGGCCGCGATACTGTCTGCTTGATTTGCGTCCAGTGAGCCTGAGGTTGGGGGGACCTCTACATCTATGTCGTGCGTCTCAGCAGACAAGCGAACGCGTTTATTTGCGCGACCCCTGCAGTGCCAACGTGAAGACCCAGCCAGTAGAGGCAACTTGAAGGAATGCTTACGCGTCCGGAACATCACCCCCACGTTTCAAGCTCTCGCTGTCAGGAGCGGCATTGACATTGTGCCCGTCATCTGCTCCTTCGAGTGAAATAGGAAGTGCAAGTTCTAGCGGGACGGCTGCAGCCTGAGCCCAAAGCGTCATTCAAGTTATTGCTTTCTTGAGTTAGAGGCGTTATCTCATCGCTGCAGCTGTCGCCTTTGAAGCAGAAAACTGGGCGTTCGATTGAGTAAACGATCTTCTGCATACAGAAGCTCAGTGTTTTTCAAGAGGAACTCTATGTATCGTCATTACATCCACCCATTAGGTATGCTGGTGAAAAAGTAGGACATATCAAAGCCCAATTTCGTCCGCATGAGGCAATGTCTTGACATCTCCAACAACGACAAACGTCGGTGTGGCTGCGGTGAGCCCAGAGGCAGCCTATGGGACGAAGGAAAATGCTCAGCGACAGCAAGACGCGGGTACCTCGAAATGGTACTCACCTTGGAGACAGCAGCCGAATCAACCTTGTCCAGCGCAGCCAACGTGCTCTCGATCGAAGCAGTCGCGTTCGAGAAAATCTAACAACAGGACCCGTCAGATCGTTTACAGAGAAACCCCGGGATAACCCACCTTGCCGCTAATGGCTTCTACGAGACCTTCTCTGCCTTCGAGAGCGGTAGCAGCACCGAATTTAGCACGTGCCACAGCGACCTTGAGTTCGTCTGTGCTCAAAGGCTTCTTCAGTTTTTCAACGACACCCTTGGCGGCTTCGGCGACGCTCTTCGCATCAGCACCCTGGATCAAGACACCAGTCAAGGCGGCGTCCGAGTAAGGGAGGTGGACCGAGGTGACGGTCGCAGGTGGGCGGGGTGCAGAAGGCCACTTGAGCGATTGGATCGGTGCGACGTGTGCATTGAGCACAGAGAGCACAGGGGATGGCGTCGTGGTACCGAAGCCAATGAACACGGTCTGAGGACCTTCGTGCGCGTCGATGCGCGTCGAGCCACCAAAGTATTTGGAGGGCACAGTCGCGATGGGGGCGCTTGTCGGGAGTGCAGCGTCTGCAAGAGCCTTGTCCACGAGCTCCGCGAGACGCGCCGAGTCGATTCCAGTACCAACGACCGCGACGTTACCCGAGGTGAACACCTGTTTGGCAAACGATTTCACGGACTCGAGGGAGACGGGGGTATGGGAATCCGCGAAGAGGGATGCACCGAGGCCGGTACGGAAAGCAAGGGCATGTGCGGCTTCGATGGCGAGGGTACTTGGAGTTGAAGACGCTGCAGTGGCCTCGTCGCGGACGACAGGAAGGACGTATTCTGTGTACTCGTGTGGAAGGAACTTGGGGGTAGTGAGGATGGAGGTCAGCACGGACGTGAAGAAGGACCTGAAAAGCGGGTTGGCACGCTACGTCGAGGGAGTGTAAAGACACGTACTCGTCACCACGGAGGAACTCGGAGGTGAATGCGAGATATTCGCGTGACAGACTGGCGGAGAGAACACCACCGTAGAGGTCACTCTCTCGTACCGTTCCGAGCGTCGACCGCGTCGCCGTGCTCTAGCGGGAAAACATCGGAACGATTTTTTTCGTGAGTAACACGGCACTCCCGGACTTAAAAAAAAAGGTCCACCAACCTTGAAAGCAAAGTTTTTCAAGGCGTGTGCGACACCTGGACCTGGTTCATACCGACTGCCGGCTTTGACGAGGAAGGTGACGGCGGTTGTTGGTTGACCGTTGTCGATGGCGGCGACTTTGATACCCGACGCCTTTGAGTCGACGACGGTTGCGAATGAGCGTGCCAGACGTTTCGCGGTCGACGCTCGAAGCATGGTTGTTGCCATTGGTTGTACAATGATCTGAGCGGAGTTGGGTAGACAACTTGCGGTCAATTCCGTGTTCATCCGAACCAATAAATTGACATTGACACAGATCACATCAAAAAAGTTACCTGCGATCACTCAACAAGAACAGTGTCGACTCACGATGGCAAACTCAGTCTCCATCCGCAATGTTCGTCATGGAAAGGGAGCGAGGGTAAGTGCACACACGAAAGGCTACAATTGTATACCCCTAACCCTAACCCTAGTGTACAATTCCGACCTTGTTATGAGTCCTCAGGCTACAGCTCGCCATGTCAGATCTGGAGAAGAAGTACAACGAGCCTAGGTGCTCTTGCTGGTCACAGTTAATATGAGCGATTGAGTGGGCCGCGGCAGACTTGTCAGATCCAGCGACGCCTGCGAGTAGGCAAACTCGCGGGGCATTCTTGTCGATATCACTGAGGGTATCACAGTCTCACAAAGGAGGGAACTCACGCGTCCACCCCTTCCCCCGCTGGAACATACCGCCAGATGCGTAAGGCATGTCGTCAATGAGGATTGGCTCCGCCGCGTTCCACGAACGCTGTCCCAACCCCTAAGCGGAAATCAGTGATGGTCGTACTGAAGACGAGGACGACAAAAGTTCTTTTGTTTCGCATATTCGACAATGAAGTACCCACACTTCGTTACCTGCTGGATCAGGAGTGTCACCGTGATGATGTGTGCCTTGACTGCTTTCAGAGGCTCGGCGTCATGAAATGAACGAACGATCTTATCATAACGATGTTTCCGGTTTGGCAAGAGCAACTACGCGAATCGTGAGCAGTCAACGAGGTACAAGTATCCAAGAAATGTGGACCTTGTTGGCATTGGAGGCGAGAAACACTTGTGGGTGAATCTGTACGAGGTTAGATCTAGAGGACGGACAATAGACATCACATACTTACCCTGAGTGGTCCATACCCGAATGGCTTTATCGGTAGGTTGATCGCATCAGACCAGCAACCGAATAGAGTAGCCGAGCTGGTAACATCAACCTTGTTCGTCACCCCCACCTTGAGGGGAACATTCCGAGACGAGCGTCTAACTTAACTAGTACTGGCAGTGGTGCCAAAGTTAGTACGCGGATAGCCGCTGCCACACTGTTACATGTCCAACCCTGACATACCGCTTCACGCCTTCGCATCCAAGTCAAGATCATCGCGCACGGCCTACGTTCCCCTTGCCGACCACCACAACGCGAATCCCGACCAGGCATCCGATAACATGCACGCAGCGACACTGAGGAGCGCGGCGGCGGCCGCCCGAACCGCGACGACGGTGCGCAGTTTCGGGGGCACACGCACCAAGGGCAAGGGGAAACAACGAGAACGATATGCAGACGAGTCGGACGAGGAAGCGACGCTGCTACTCGGACACGTGGAGAGAGGAGGCCTGGACGGAGACCTGGATGGCGATGAGGACGGGGATATCCCAGGCGAGGGACAGGGCTCAACGAAGCTGAAGCGTATGGATGGGCCACAGCTGTCCAGGGTGCGTCGTCGTATTTTTGCGGGATAGAGCGATCGTGGGCGGTCGTATTCTCATGCGTGGGCTCTCACAGCACTCATCGACGCTCACTCGAGGGGGAAGCAGAGGCAAGGCGGACAAGTCCAGAACTATCCCGTTCAGACCGCCAGGTAGGCGTTTCTTTCTGGCCGTTGAGCGTCGTATGTGACGTCTCTCGCTCTGTCATGCTGCGCAGAGAAATTCCAATCGCGCTTCCCTCCCAACATCGTTCGCAACCAAAAGTACAACATATTCACCTTCTTCCCGGTCGTTCTTTACGAACAGTTCAAGTTCTTTTTCAACCTATATTTCCTCCTCGTTGCGCTGTCGCAGTTTGTTCCTGCGCTCAAGATTGGTGCGCCCATCAAATTCATTACCGTTCCTTTCCTGTTGGGTCTCACAACCTGTTAGGTTTCATACTCACATATGTTGCACCACTCGCTTTCGTTTTGTGCGTCACGATGGGAAAGGAAGCATACGATGACTACAAGCGCAATCTCCGAGACCGTGAAGCCAATTCTCAAAAATACCTCATTCTCGTTCCTCCCTCTCCTCACAAACGCACGAGTTTCCGCTCATCCGAATCTGCGACCCTATTCGACGTCTCTGATCCTGAACACCCGGACGCTCACCCAGACCCAGGACCGCATACGCGTTCCGTGCCCTCGTCGTCGCTCAAAGTTGGCGATCTCGTACTGCTTGAGAAGAACGACCGCGTACCCGCTGACATGGTTCTCCTCCGCACATCCGATCCGTCTGGGACGTGCTTCATACGTACGGACCAGCTCGATGGCGAAACTGACTGGAAAGCCCGCGTCGCCATCAGCGTGACTCAAGGCAAGAAAGGGGGCGACAGAGAGGTAATGATGCTCGAAGGCGAAGTTTACGCCGACGCGCCGATCAAGGACATCCACAACTTCGTTGGCACGATCACGGTGCACGCGACGACGTCGGATTCGGAGCAGGGACAAGGTAACTTTACGCCGACGGTGGAACCGCTGTCGGCGGAGAACATGCTTTGGGCGAATACGGTGTTGGCGGCAGGGTCTGCCGTCGGGTTCGTAGTGTATACGGGCAGCGAGACGAGGGCGGTTATGAATACGAGCCACCCGGAAACCAAGGTCGGGTTATTGGATTTGGAGATTAATAGACTAGCCAAGGTATGTTTCCCTCCATTCGAGGGCTCGCTGTCATTGAGATATCGATGCTAATCGGTTGCGTTTCTCAGATCCTTTGTGCGGTCACGTTGGCGCTCTCTGTGGTGCTTGTAGCATTGAACGGGTTCCGTGGACTTTGGTATATCTATGTGCTTAGATTTTTGATTCTCTTTTCGTCTATCATACCTATCAGGTGTGTTCTCCATTCCATTTGGCTCCCTTCTCCAGAATGCTAATTTCTTGCCAAAAGTCTTCGTGTTAACCTGGATATGGGCAAAACCGTATATGCACACCAAATCATGTCGGACAGCGAGATTCCAGGTACGATCGTACGGACGAGTACACTGCCAGAAGAACTTGGGAGGATCGAGTATCTACT
>JBBPOC010000980.1:0-12276 GCA_038091235.1 Tylopilus rubrobrunneus | reverse complement strand
GACAACTACTGATGATCAATGTGACGCAGGGTGAGTACACCACAGGATGGACGGGCCAAGGAGCCTCGAAATCCGACAAGAAGGTGAGCCTGACTCTCCATCATTCCGTGGTAACTTATCTGTACTTCTAGATCGGCGTTAGTCCTACCATCTTGTCGCTTCTTTCGTTGTCATGACCTATTCCAGGTGGTCGGTCTGACGCTCTTTGATCTCCGGAGACTTGGCAAAGTGAGATCAATCGGACCACATCCCGCTTAGCAATGGCCCTCACGTCACTTAGGTTGATAAACTCGGGATGGTTGGCGTCAACGGATCCAAGTTTCCTCAGATCCGGCAACATTTGCAGGAGAACATAGCCAATGTCTATAAGGACATGGATATCTCGTAAGGATCAGCAGCATCTTCCGGTGTTACGACAGTCCTTGACACCAACGATCGTCGTAGATTCAAGGAATTCCCGAAGGAAGGAAAGGTCGATCCAGAAGCGTGTCAGTAGTCGATCGACGTGATCGTTCATGTCATGCAGTTCTGAGCCACATATACTAGATAAACATGCGATCGACATGCTGCGCCCGGGTGATGCAGTAGTGATCTTCACTCCAGACAGTTAGTCACCATCCAAACCCACCGTGACGGAGAGATGCTGACCATGACGCTCTTTCACCGTACAGGTACCCATTATCCCATCAGTTTGTACGCGATCGAGCGCGGTATTCATGTCCTTGTCACCAAACCAGCAACCAAACTTCTTTCTCACCACAACGAGCTCATCGAAGCCGCTCGGAAACACAATGTCATCTGCTTTGTCGAGCATCACAAACGTTTCGATCCCGTATACAGTGATGCCAGAGCAAGGGCACAAACCCTTGGAGAATTCAACTTCTTCAGTGCATGGATGAGCCAACCCAAGAATCAACTAGAGACATTCAAAGCGTGGGCCGGCAAAGACTCGGACATCAGGTTAATCCCAGGCGAGATCTCTGCTGGTGTTCACTCAATCCGCTCCTTTTCCAGCTATTATCTCTCTTCGCATCACGTTGACATTTGCTGCTGGATCTTGCAGGGCAAGGCCGTGCCAACTCGTGTTGTTGCGAGCGCTGCTACCGGTATCGCCACAGGCGAACCTTACAATTGTGTACCTGAGACAGAAGACACTATAACTCTCCTCGTCGATTGGCAGTCGACCACCAGTCAGAAACACAAAGGGACTGCGGTGTACACCGCATCTTGGACTGCACCTCTTAAAGCTGGCATTCACTCCGCTCAGCACTGGTACTACATGGGAGAAAAGGTGGGTACGACTTTGGCCTACAATCCCCAAATGATCGCCATGCGTTTCAGGGGGACATCAACGTCGATCAAGCCCACCGTGGCTATGATGTCACCGTGGACGAGACAGGGAAGACATGGTATAATCCTTTCTAGTACGGCACGCCCAAACCTGTGTTGGTGACTTTCTGACGTGTAGATTGCTAGCATGAAGTACTCTCCGTCTGAAACAGGTCACTTTGATGGGCAACGGGGGTACGGGTATGTATCGATCGAGAAGTTTGTCGACGCTGCACGCGAAGTGGCCGCTGGACTGGCTAAACCGAGTGACTTTGACGCAAGTGGATATCCAACTATCGCAAACACCGTGCTCACGACGGCGATCCTCAACGCGGGACGCATTAGCCTGGATGAAAAGAGGCCTGTGGGTATTAAGAAATGTGAAGATGTGTGGGTCCTTGAGTAGAGAAGGCATTATGTCTTAACTATACGTAATGTTAGTTTATCAGTGGAACAAAACCTCAATCACACAGTATAAATAACTACGCTTCTTCCCGGAATGAAAATCGTGGCTCAATTGTATTACATAGGGTGGGACATACACTTCAAAACGTAGTGGCTAAGCCTTGAAATCACGCCACCTTGTCAATGATTGGGCTTCCATTCCTCACTAGTACTGTAGCCGAAGGTACATACTCACGAGGACTGCATGCGACAGCTATCCGGAGTACCTTAACACTCTAGTGCTGTGTACTTATTGTCATGGACACAGATCCGTTCTGATTAATGTAACCGATCAGCAACCGAATTATATTCGCCATCAGACACACAAAACGCTGTAGCTAGCCCTTGAGATTGCGGATACGGTATTGTAAAAACATTGTTCAATTGGATAGGGGATGCGAGGGATGCTGCGACATTGACGAGATGAAATGTGTGACAAGTGCGCGGAAAGCTAAGCTTAAAGTAGGCACAGGAAAGTTGTACGGTTAGTCAAGGGCCAAAGACAAACCGATGCAAGAAACCACACGTGACAAGCCAAACGGCCGACAAAGAGTAAAATTTGTGACGATAAAGTGAAGAATAAAATAGAACGAATGCGATTGACAGTGAATGGGAAGGATTTGTCGACCTCGTCACGTGAGGAATGTTGCGAGTGATTTTAAGGGAAAGCAGCGATGTGACGGATGGTGTATGCATAGAATAACAGGGATCGGAATGAGTGATTGCGCTTTGTCTGGCTGGATCGACACATTGTGAAGGCGATTGTTCGCAGTGGGAGGCGAGGGAAGCCGCTGACGGAGAGTTCCGTCCTGCATCAGGTGGTTTGGCACAGTCGGATGCGCTGGTTTGACCATCGTTCCTCCTAGGGATAGCTTGTCGATGAGTGTAGTGGAATGAAGAGGAATGTTGCAAAGGAAGGGTAATGCATGGATGATGATGGTAAAAACAGTGCACAAGGAGCTGAGCGTGTTGGTGGTATTACATTTTGGGACTTGTGGAGCTATGCGACAGTGGCCACTCGGGGCGAGCCATTGAGATTGTGGAGTGCAGGACGACTATATGTGACAAACTCGTGCGGAAGGTAGTGCTCTGGGGGTACTTCGATACGTTGCTTGTTGACGGTGACCTCGAATGCGGTAGGGAGATTCTCCTTGTCATTTTCAGACAGGAACGAGCTTGAGAACGGATCAGAGGAGAATGATGAGGGACTCGTAGGTGTCAAAGGGAAGTCATCTGAGATGTCGGATATAGTAGTGGTGGCACTCATTGGTGTACTTGTGCCAGACACCAGCGTGGAACGCTTTGGTGTTGTGGGGAAGGGGATGATTTGCTGTCGATCATAGCGACCGCCCTGAAGATAGTACTGAACAACGAAGGTTGCAGCCTTGGAGTAAAAGGCGTAGGAGTATTTCTTCACCAATGTCTCGGAGAGATCATTGACACGTTTGGCGAGGCGATTATCCAGAAGCTCGACGATTTCTTGACATTCCTCTGTCTCCTCAAAAAGGTGCCGAGACTTGCCACAAAGAAAGCGGGCGAGAGTCAATGCACCCAACGCTATCGATGATGGAGGATACTTGACGAATTCGCGGTAGAAAAGTGTGATCTCCATAAGGAATCGCGCAACATGCTGGACCTTCTCTTCCTCAACGAATGGGTCGCAAGACATTAGACGAAGCCAAGCTTCTGCAGTAGGGTGGCCAAGAGTCCATTGGATCGTTGCGAGCACGTGACCCTCCATTTGGATGAACGCCGATTCATCGTATGTTTCCCGACAAATCTGCGCAAGCTCCTGAACCGTGGGCACGCGATCCTTTGCGTCTTCGAACTTGGCAGCAATCCATAATGCTGCGCATCCGACAAGCTGGTAGTGCTTGATGTACACGATCCGGCGAGATACATAGCGGTCCACTATGTTGAGGGTGAGATAGAGAGTTTCTGGGCGGAGGCGAAACGCGAAGTGAATCTCCACTAGAAAGTCAACCAGACATGGCCGCATGTGCCACCGTATTTCAGGTTGTTGGTCCATGGATTGTGCACATGACATGGTATATCTCTATTTGTTATGGTAACGGTCAGCACTGATCAACTGATGAACGTGAGGGGATCTGACCTCCATTTCATGCATATAGTATCTAATGTCGTCGCGGTACTCCTCTTCCAGAAGCACCCCTTGTCGGCGAAGAGCGGCAATCTGCGCGTCACGTTGACGCTGTTGAAGTAGAGTAGCCTTGGCGGAGTAGGGAGATTTACGACTGGAAGGAGGATGACCGCCAGGAGTCTTCTGAATTTTAAACACGCCAGCCGGAGATGGGCGCTTCTTCGGGTATGCGACCTTCCGCGAGCCACGGTAAGAGGAGATCGAAATATCTTTCATGTCGGGATCAAAGGGATCGGTGTGAGTTGGCTGAGGAGGATAATTAATCGACAGGTGACTGTGGACATCAGCACCGTTAGCATGGGTGGGAACGAGGAGAGACATGAATATGTCGAATGCCTGCATATGGCGCGGAGAGGACGACGCGATTCACTCGTGGGACACGCGCCGCGAACAAAGTCCCCACCACCGTCAATGAACAAGTCACTGGCGGAGGTTGAAACGTGGCATCCAAAGCGATGTTGAATTCGTCGGACGACGAATGCCGTGTATTGGAATGTAGAAAATGATGTGCGATACTCACTGAGGGCGAGACGGTAATCATGCAACAACGACGAGCACACTTTCGTGGTCGACGTCAAAGGTGGCAGTACGCGGGGGTTGAGTGTGGCGGTACTACGATGGAGACTAGATGAAATGAATCGTGGTTAGCGTGGAGGGTCGTAAGTATAAGGAGGGGATGTGGAGGTGGAGAACAAAAGACAAGTCCGACGTCGCGAGCAACGACGAGGAACAACGAGCCTTCTGAAACGAAGACTCGACAAGGAAAAGAGGGAAAGGACTACTTGAAATGAATATAAAAGCACAGCAGGGACGGTACTACACGCTTGCTGTCATGAATATTACTTATAAAAGAAAAACAAAACATTAAGCGCGAGGAAATACCCGTGACATGTCTATATTGGGGAGAAAAAACGAAACAGTCCCAAAATGGAGGTAAAGGCCCTGTCACAACATGACGCGGGGAACCAGCTCATCCGAGGTGGGCCTCTGAGACGGCTATCTCCGCCTCTTGAGACCGCCCTCCCACCATTTCATATTGGTGGCTCAGCGGTGACCGGCGTGATACCGACTCGCAGCCAGCGCCAGGTCCACTTGTGCGCCATTGCCAGAGTATAACGGGTGGGAACGCTGAACGACGGTGAGAACCGGACGGCACAGCCGTCCGTCGGCGCTGGCACGTGGAAACAGCGCCATGCGCGGGATTCCCACGACCCCACGTTTTACGATGTCGAGAGCAAAATGACGTATCTCCACCACATGCTAATGTCGACTCACGTTGTAGTTTCAGCTTCAGGACTCGGCCGCAGTTGCTGTTGGTGTCTGCCAGTCGCGCGATCGCGTGAGTCACGCAAGGATGGTCGGAGGGCGGAACGCGCTCACAATAGTCTTGAAAAAAATGCTGTTCGGCAGTCCATGTCGTCATCTAAGTATGCGCGCAGACGACTTTGACTCACTTGTCACTGAGAGGCGACCACGGATCCTCAAGACACCTTGTTGTGTGATTAGGGAAAGAGATTAAAGAAAACGCTGGTAGGGATGGAGAGAAGCGAGGGACGATGTAAAGGAAAGACTGAGAGTTGGAAGGGACCTAGAGTGGATGCAACGCAACGACTACAGGGGAGATCGTCTCGAAGTGAATCGAGCGTGTGGTGTATCACAAGTGACAAGTGCACTTGCAGCGACTATGTCCCGTAAAAAATAGTTGGCGTCGGGCGGGAAGCAGGTGGTGGCTAGAGGATCCAGGTCAAGGTTTTACCTGCCGCAATGCGTGAAAAGCGTGTAGCCGCTTATCCATTTGTCCTTTCAAGCGGGGCACGCGGCACGTATTACTTACTTGGTCCTCGGTGATATTTTCATTCTGATTTGGCAGGACAACTCCACGTTGCCTGCCTGCAGGCATCGGATGTTTGGTAGGTGACTTATCTTCTTTATGTAAGTTTTCACCAGGGTAGGTGCGAGTGACTTCTCAGAAGCAGCCAACTTGTATCCTGCGGGCCTGCGACGAGGCCCTTGGAAATGGGCCACACAGACTGTATGATCCTCCCTTCGTGCTTGCTCTCGCTCCAAGTAGCGAGTCGCTGCACGTCGGTGTCAGCACCTGCCATAGCCGTGAGGGTTTTAATTGCACGGGTTCCCACACAGCACTTCCCATCAGTCACTTCTTATCAGGGCGCTCATCGTATATAGCTTCACACATCGTTCACCGGGAGGTACAGCCTGCGTCCCTATCAGATTCCCAAGCTATGATCTAATAACTGTTGTATTTAACTAATTACCCGGTGACAGGTCCACCGCTCATCTCACAATGCGGCGCCGTGCCTTGTAGGGAGCCGAGTATGAATGTCTAGCCAACCAAGCTACCGATCATACAACCAGATGGACAGCTGGCTCGGTTATCTGTTGAGCTGACTCACTCGACTGGATGATCCGCCTCTTGTAGGAAGCTTCAAGGGCGGGTATAGGGTGACGCTCAAACTCCACGGTGTTCCGTAGGTTGAAGAGCGCCCCACGTTTTGCTGGTTGCTACGGAAGAATAGAAGTCTTCCTTCATGGTGCATTCTCAGCAACTGAGACACTAGCCCCCGATTGGATTTAGCCAAGTCCGGCCCTTCAATTGCCGCCGCCATCGCAGGCCACACGTATACTTTTGGCTGCGATTGACAAATGAGCCTGTGTGGACGTAACGAGCGCATCTCGCCCAAGGAACTGATATGCGCTGCCATCATGCCCTATCTCATAATTCATAGTGAAACATTGGGAAGTATCAAACTTGATCAAATGAACGGTACGAATGAAACTATGTATCAATAAGGAATGCAGCTGGGGTCCACAGACGAATTGAGACGAAGAATGAGAGTGAAATCAGATAGTTACCAGGCAAAGTATAGTATATTTAGTATCTAGCTCAATCTCTGCGTGTCCCGTTCATAAGCAGAGCCATGAGATCATGAGCCGGCTGGTTGGTGGCCCCGCCACCAAAGCCTTGCTGCTGGAGGTGTAATGGAAGCATATGAGGAGGAATTTGTTGCTGGGGTTGCCTCAAAGCGATGTGAGGTGGTTGAACCTGGGGCCCTTGCTGCCCAAATCCTCCACCAGGCCCACGGAGTCCTCCATGCATGCCGTTAGCACCGGCGAGACCCAATAACTGTGCTTGACTGGATCCAAGGTTGCCAGGATGAACGAGTCCTTGTAGCGCATTCGGACCTAGCGTCCCTTGTAGTTGATGTGCAACCGGGTGAGGAGCGCGAATCTGAGGTCCGCCATTGAAGCCTAGTGAAGGTTGTTGGAAATTGTTGAAAGGCGGCTGAGGCCCATTCGCATGCAGAACACCATTTGTCAGCCCAACAGATGGATTGACAAACTGGTTGGGCTCATGGGGAGGCCGTCCACCTAGATTAGCGAGGCCAGGTGGTAAACGCTGCACTGACGCCAGGTGATTGGGAGATGGAGCACCGCGGAATTGAGCTGCTTGCATTGGGATGGAGCCATTCCGTCCCATGTTTCCATGCTGCATATGAACCGAGGGCACTGGGCCTTGGTAAAGCTGAGCCGGTGTACGTTGCCCGCTGTTGAATGGCACGGGCTCATCAGGGAAGTCGGAAAATATTGTGCTGCCCTGTCGACTGCGAGGTGGCGGAACAGACCGAAGGCCGGGCACCATGCCATCTGGAGCGAATGCTCTATCGTCATAGAGAGACTCCACTCGACCGGGACCAAGTAAGTGAGGGTGGCTCTGAGCATTTTGCAAAGTGTGTAGGTTGTTCGAGGATGAGCCATACCCCATATCAAGACTAGCCAGTTCTGGAGCAGCGCCAAGTCGCTGAGCCTGATTAAAATATGAAAAGGTTTTTTGACGAGTGGCACCGATGCTTACCTGCGCGGAGTTGTTGAGCATTGCGAAGATGTCTTCCATTGCTCTGGCTTCAGAGTTAAGAGGGGGATGCAAACCCGGAGCGTCCATTTTCTGGGGAGCAGGTTGCGACAATCCCGATGCGCCCATGGGAGCCTTTGCAGAAAGAGTAGATGGTCCGTCTCTGTTCTTGCCATCGAAGAACTTTGCAAAACGACTGCCTTTGGCAGAGGCAATACTCGAACCGACAGGCTCGAATGACTGGACCGGGTAGTTATTCGAAAAGCTTCCTCCAATGGCGGGCTCAGTGGGCAATACGTGTTCTACAGGAAAGACGGCACGATCACTAGCCAAGGATACAGGTCCGCGATGGATTGCTTCAGACGCCGATGTGTTTGGAAGGGCAGAGGCGTTTCTGTGATCGTCGAACGGGGAAAATCCGTTATTGGGTCGTGGAGACTCGGCCACGGGTGTAAAGTGTGAGGAAGGCTCGATCGATTGACTGACTGCGGCACCAAGAACCGCGTTTACGCCAACATTACCGTTCTTTTGGATGAATGGCGTCGGACTTTGGGAGGAGGTAGAGCGCACGGACGAAACTACTGCATTCTGTGGATTCCGGGACCCCAGTGCGAGAAGACGAGATCCACCCGGAGGATGAGGTTGCGAGGCTTGATTCAGGGCAGTCGCTACGTCAGGCTTTGCCGTTGCAGACTGGTCGGATGAGGATGAAGATGAGAAAAGTCGCGAACTCTGTGGGGCCAATTTATCGGCGTTATCGGCTTCTTGACCATTGAGAGCCAACGATGCGGTGGCTTGTTGGGAAGGGGTGGATGCAATCGGCGTTGGTGCAACGGTGGTCACGCCAGCGATAACACAAGATTCATGCTGTCCGCCGGGAGATGACACATGGGAAGTACTTTCGCTCGACAAAGCAGGTGTCACCGCCAAATTTGTGTCCACCTCCAAAGCTACGTGAACCGCTAGTATGACAAATGTGAATGAATTAACTAAAATTTTGCGGCGCACCTTGTGAATCATCATCGTCGAGGCTTGCAGAAGTACTCTCCGTGGTAGGATGAACAGCTGGAGGGGCTGCAGGTAAGTCAGACTTCTTCTTCTCTTCCTCTCTTTTCATCATCAAACGAAAGAGCTGAATCTCGTCCAGCTGGCTTTCCGAAGTATGACCGGGGGAAGAACCTTGAGTTTGGGATGCCGAGAGGTTGGGCATTGGCAAGTTAGATTTGTCTTTTTGCTGCATTTCCTTCTTAAACGCTTGAATACCATCCAGTTCTCCAGGACGATGACCACCAATAACTCCACCACTGCCACTGCTAGGAATATAAGTATCCATCCAAGCAGGTTCTTTCTCGCGCTCGCGGTCCTTGCGGTCATCACGATCTTTACCATCTTCACCAGGCTTTCTATCCTTGCCACTCGGTCTCTTTCCCCGACTGTCCCGATCGTCTCCAGCAGCCCAGCGTCTATCGGAACGATCGCCTGCATCCCATGCGGGTCGGTCACGACGATCGCGCAGTTCTCGTTCCCGCTCGCGTAGTTCTCTTTCGCGCCTGGCAGCTATGCGTTCGTCTCTCTTCCCGTCATCTCTCCATCTTCTGGGATCCTCAAGTTCGGAGTCCCGCTCAAAATCTCTGTCACGGTCATCCCTGTCCCTGCGGGTGTTATATCCGTCGTCACGATCCAGTCGCCGATCCTCCTTATCGCGTCTTGGAGGGGAGCCTTCGCGTCGGGACCGGGAAGAATCTCGCACTCTGGAACGTGGTCGCTCGCGATCGTCACGGTCTCTGCGACCAGTCTCTGTCCCTGGTCGAAAAAGTCAGAACCTGGTCAAGAACACCACCATAGTGCGTACGGTCTCTGCCTGTTCTGGACTGATCCGCGCCTGCCACGATAATGTCGGTCAACCGTGTGCATGGAACAAATTTGGAGAAACATACCTCTTCGCCAATCTTCATTAGACTCCCCGTCTTTCTTCCTTTGGGCGTCCCGCGAGTCACTGGCACGTGATGAGACTGTTTGCTGTCCCTGGGCAGTGGTTCGTGAAGAAGGGTTAGCAAGATGAGGTGCTAGTTCTCTGTCCTTGGCTCGCATCTGAGATATGGACGACAAAGCACGGCGATCGCGGTCATACTTGTCAGACAACTAGAACGATAGCATTCAATAAAATGAGGGGGGCAGGCAGAAATGTACTCGCATTGCGCAGACGTTCTTGACCTTCTTTGACCCTTTCGCGGTCATGCTCTTTCTCGGCATCCCTATCACGTTCCCGGTCCGCTGTACGAATCGACTGATGTTTGAAGTTGCCCATCTGTGAAGGCTGGGTGATGGCAGCGCCACGAAACGACTGCCTGGCGGAACCTTGAGAGAGGCGTCAGAGAAAGTATGCGCGACCAAAAGGGATGGAAACTACCATCATCCACTTCTCGGCGGAACCTGCGTGTGGAACGTCAGAGGGGGAAGTGGGAGGGAGATCAACCACGCACCGTCGGTCTCTTGTGTTACCAGCAGGGAGGGGTGTTTCAGAGTCTTTTTTGGAACTGGACTGGTCGCTTTCGGTTCTGGATATCGTGGTGAGCAAACTGGGGGGAAGGGGAGTGGAGGGGTACGGACCCGAACCAGTCTTTTAGGGCTGGCATGCCATTGGGAGGTTGTACGAGGGATGATTTGTGGAGAAAAAGGAGCTGGGGACGAGTGTACATGATGAATGGACGAGGCGCAGGTGGTCGTTGAGGGCCGTTGGGTTGTATGTCGAGACTTGTGAGGTCGTCGGCGACGGCGAGGACGGGAGAGGGATGTTGTGGAGGGACTGTAACATTATTATCGGACATGGTGGAGTTGAAGAGAAACGAGTCGCCGCCGAATTGAAAACCAGATGATGCTCTCTCTCAAACATTTCTTACTCCAACAGCGCGTCCTCGTCCTCTACCGCTCTGCCATCAGAGCATCGCGCTGTACGTCTCTCTCGCTCACTTCAAGACTTTGGTTTGACTAGAATCGACAGGCATACCGGACCAACGCACACGCGCGGAGACACTCGCCTGGTTTCGCGCAGAAATCCAGCGCAACAGGCACCTCACCGACACCGTGAGCGCATTCATCCGCCCTCAGTCCGCGTCTCATGCAGCCCAGGTCGACATAGAACACAAGCTCAACGTCGCCAGCCGAGAAATCCGCCGCCTCTTTCCGCGCCAGTGACCTCGCGAAAGCGTGCCAGTGAATTAATAATCTACACCTCTTACACACATCAAGCTTGGTTGCGAAGAACTGCACGGAAATCAGCTGTCAGGACCGCCATGGCATATATACCACACACGTACTTAGAATAACAGAGTCCCCACTGTGGACTACCAATCAGATCATCCAGCGACACTAAGGCAAACACATACCGCAGGAACATTTTGCTGATGAACCGGTCCTTGTTAACCGGTTTTTTGTTCTTGCCCTTCGGCGTCTCGGTCCACATCTACGGACATGGTCAGCGAACGAACATACAATCAGATCGGACGACCTCGCCTCTTTTACGTTCTCTAACACCTAGCCAGCGCACAGGTCAGAACGGATAATCGGAGACAAAGAGAGATGAACCAACCATGTTACTGTGTCGATCAAACGCTTTGACTCGTGCAAGCAGCTTTTTGTTATTCCGGAGAGAGATAAGAACCTGAGCGTGGTTGCGAACAGCCTGCTGCAAAACTGACAAGGGGCCCTGGCTGATCTCGTGCTCCTCCAGCTGGCGTAACTGAGCCTCGTCTAGCTCGGACTTGGGAACGTGAACGTATTGACTAAAATACGATCATTGGGCACGACGTTTAAACTCGAGAGTCCTACTCACCTCATGATGGTGTTGGTTCAGGCAGACGTGTTGACGCTGTACAAACAAAGCCATCTCTCTTCGTCTCATCCATGGGCCGTTTAAAACAAAAGGGCAAGGCTGGCGCGGCCAAGGCCTACGTGACCCGCTCAGCCGCGGTCAAGAAACTACAGTGCTCCTTGGCCGACTTCCGGAGGTTGTGTATCCTCAAAGGTATTTGGTTTGCTCATGTCTCGTCCCTGGCCATAACACACGACAGGGATATTTCCGCGTGAGCCTCGAAGCAGAAAAAAGGCCAACAAGGGATCGACCGCACCAACTTCCTTTTATTACGCAAAGGACATTGCTTATCTCGCCCACGAACCCGTGCTGAACAAACTAAGAGAGCACAAGGCTTTCGCAAAAAAAATCTCCAGAGCTCTTGGTCGTGGAGAATGGAGTATAGCCAAGAACTTGGAGGACTCCAAACCAGTTTATCGACTGGATCACATCATAAAGGAGAGGTATGGTATTCACATCTCCCATCTGAGCATCGGGGAATCACGCGATCACTAGATATCCCACCTTCGTCGACGCCGTACGTGACATTGACGATGCGCTCTGCATGATATTCCTCTTCACCTCGCTACCTTCCAATGATCGTGTATCCCCGTCGTTGAT
>JBBPOC010000979.1:0-12277 GCA_038091235.1 Tylopilus rubrobrunneus | reverse complement strand
GAAATTAGTTGAAAATAGGTGGTAATTTCTGATAATTATCAAGGGGGCTAGTTATGTTGAACTAATTAGGTGTAATTATATGAATTTCTGAAAATATCTGAAAATGCGAATAATACATGAAAATACTGGGTATTTCCTGGTATTCCTGGGAATTATCCATGGGAGGTTTTTCCTGATGGCGCCCTTCGACCTCTTATTTCCTTTTTAACAGCACGATGCCAATGATGCTTACAGGTCTTCAGTCATCATCTTCCTTTCTGATGGCCAATGTAGTATTAGCGATGATGTCATGCAGGGTCTGCGATCCGATTCGGGTAAAGTCATCATTGCAAATTTCCGTTACCTGGTGTGGGCTCACTTCGCGAACGCAGCACCTAGGCGGTGTCGTTCCATGCAGTGTCGTTCGGTCCGGGACGCACCAAACAACGTGCCGAGAGATCTGCTCGCTCCGGCCGCTGCGGTTATTTTGTCGTCGTACACGCAAGCCCTCGATACGGTGCGCGCACATGGTTGCGATGCTTGGGCTACATGGGTGCTTATCGACCTTTTATTCTTGCCTTACTAGGCTCAACTTGCGGAGACATTCTTGGGCATTGCAGAGTCGTTGCGAAAGCCAAGATGCGTCGAACTGTCGCAACTTGGCTTTGTATTTAGGTTTTTTAGGCATTTACAATTGACTTATGTGCTCCGAACCGAAAGCAATGCCATGGAGAGTAGAACCACATTTCTAGCGTGCCACGCGGGTGACTGGGCCCGGAGTCAGATATAATATCGGGGATTCACAACTGACTTGAGGCAAGACTCTTGCACCGGACCGCAGCCTCAACGCTTCCAAACAACTTAACTTGAACGACACATTCACACCTCAAACAACTTACTTAATCGCAGCCGGGGTGGCACCACCTCGGCGCACCAAACAACCTCCGAGTCACCCTCCGAGTCACCCTCAGTGGCGACGCGCACTGTCCTCCTCTCCTTCAACGCGATGATGTAACGACACCCTCCTGCCTCGCCTCGATCGACTCCAGCAGCCTCGACTTCGCGTCTCGCGCCTCGGGGTTGCTTGGGCACCATCTCTGGTCCATGTACAACGTATCGGACGCGTCCAACTCGCCCGATATGGCCTCGACACTTCTGGATGACCTGGCGAGTGGACTAGCTGATACCGGTGCTTCTAGATCGCGTTTTCAGTCATCCTCTCCGACGAGGCGGGTTCGGATGGTCGGTAGGTCGATGGGAATCTTTGGGAGTTGGTATGGATGACTCAGGTATGTGCGCCATCATGTACTTTCGTTCGTGCTGAAGCGCCTCCTCTGCAGCTAACGCATCCGTTTCGATTCGTTTCGAGGCGCGACGCGCTGTGCTCGTTACGCCACCCTTCATGCCACCCTTTCCACCGTATACGACGCCGTCGCCATCGATTTCGCGCTTGAAACTACGCTCGACAGCTCCATCCATCTTCGGAAGATCCACCTCGCCTGTCTCATTTCCTACAAACGCCTTCTCGAGCACAAGCAAGCAGTGCGGCCGGAGCACATGCGCTTCAGGCCGAGCTGTCTATCCTCAAGGGACAACCACGGTCAAACGATCACTCTCAGGTCCCAGTCGATGCCGGCGAAATTTACGTATGCGGAGCCAAGGAATACTGGAATGGGTACGCCGAGCGTGTAAACGAGGACGAAGAAGGAGTATGATTGGCAAGCGCGTTCTGTGGTGATGGGAGGGGTGGATTCGACGAAAAGGAAGTGAAGAGGGCTAACAGTTACTTCAGTAAGCCTTTGATTTCGCTCCGGTCAATCACAAAACTGATGAGTGTAAGTAGGCGTAGGTGTCTCTATGTAAGTGCTCATGTATCTCGTTAATTGACGATGTGTTCGCACAGGTGTAAGCAAGCTCCCCGTTTCACCCAAGCTGCCTAAATGAAGCATGCATCGAAGGTACCATAGTGTTCCTTGAGGCCAACTGGGCGTTCATCTTTTTCCTTGCCGCCACTGATTGTAAGTGATTCTACAATATGTATTCACTATGATGAACCATGCTCAAGTGGTGGTGATCTTGCGGGTGTATGCAGTGTACCAAGGATCTAGAGTCGTCCTCGGCGTGCTGCTTTTAATTTACGCGCCTACCATCATTCTCCTTGCCATTTCAACCGGCTATAGCAGTAACCCAAAAACATTCCTGTCAGGTATGCATTGAAATCTTTGTTGAACTAAGTCACTGCTGCTCACCACATTGCTCAGTGAGCACTGCATTTTGCGGTGCAGACTACACATCGTCGTTACGATTGGGCTCCTACGCGTTCATTCCTCGATTCATTCTTGCTGCCCTCATGTTTACCTTGCTGTCCCTCTGTAAATTCATTACGGAATCGGTTCAAGCATACAGGCGACGAAACGATGGCAGTTGAAGCGGCAGGCGAGGACGAAATTGTGAGTGCTTGTCTGCGTTGCCGTCTCTCGTCATGCTGACCATCGCATTAGGATTGGTTTGATTCTTAACTGTGAGTGGATCTCTGTCGAGCGGGTCGCTCAATATGATGTTCTGACAAACCATCTTCTCGACTGTATTCCTGCACCTATATGCTGTCTTCGCTTCTTGTTACTGATCTTGATCTGTACCTCTATGACAGCCCGGAGCTCTATTACCCGGAGATACCCCCTTGCTGATTCTTCTCGTGTTCATTACCTTTTTTTTTATCCCGTTTTGCATGTGGTATTCACGACCCCAACTAGTTTGAAGGGACCTTGCAGAACTACCTCAAGTCGACGTTCGACATCGCGGGTACGCTGGCTCGGTGAGTAACAATTTCGAACTGTTTCGTTTGCTCATCGAGGGGCTGACGGGAATGTCATACGTAGGTATCGAATGAATGGTTTGCAGCATCCTGCATTGTGGTGTTGGCACTTCCTTCGGTTGACAGCAAACGACCTGGTGCCCATCAGAGCGCCAGATAGATGGTGCGTTTGTTATGTTCCAGGTCCTTGCTAAGGGTAAAGTTAAAATACTACACCAGGTTCCCACTGTACCGCTCATCGCATCACCGCAAGTCCAACTTTGCAAAATGCCTTGCCACAGAGCATCAGATTTTGAACGAACATGCTAACTTCTGCACGACGTTGCTCTTGAGAGGTATGTACCGTCATCATCCGTGGCGTTTGTCTGATTTTACATATCACGTTTAGCGATACTTTAGTCCCACGTTTTCTATCACCTGTCCTCTGGACCCGAAACGCTGTGGGTTTTGCGTCCATCATGCCAAACATACCTGAGAACGACCACGACTCGTCTGCCGGTAAAAGGAATACCGATTCCCATCTAGAGGAAATTCACTCCAGGGACGATGGCGCACCTCCTGCGCTCAAGGTCGACCTACGGTTGATGCCTATCTTGGGTGTCATGGATCTTCTCTCGTTCATGTGTCGAGGTGAGTAGATAGAAAATATTTTGCTCTCTCGTCGCAAGCTGGGTGATATTGAATCGCTGTCATTCTCCAGGCAATATCGGTATGTTTGTCCGTCTCCCTGCGTACTCGGCTCTACTTCATTTTAATCAAGATAATGCCAAACTCGATGGTCTCGAGACGCAACTCGGCCTCACTGGTGACAAATACAACATTGCCCTTGTATGTGAATCTGAACTAGTAAAGAGATTTCGATTGATTCGATTTACAGGTCATGTTTTTCATCGCGTGTAGCATCTACTTTCCCTAATATCTGCGCTTCAACCGTTCTCGTAGTGGTATTGCTTGTTTGAATGTCCTGCCAAGTGAGATGAGAAGCACGTCAGATGCCTCCGCAGAGCTCATGCTAGCATTATACAGTCTGGTTTTGAAAGTGTTTCGTCCTTCAAGGTAAGGCGGAACAAGGCACTGACCGTTGATACACTGCTGATGCACGAGGAACTTTCAGGTGGCTCCCAAGCATCATGGTGAGTGGGACACTCTCCACTCTGTAACTGACTAGCTAAGTATAACTAGGTGTTGTGGGGTATTATCCTGTATTTTTTTTGTTGATTCATTGTTTGATTCCCACTCAAGGCATCTGAAGGACGGCAATGGGATTCGTGAAAACGTAACACTATATTCTCGATGTCTTTCTAGGGACTGACAGATATGGTGCGCAGATACCCCGAACTGGTTAGTGTACGTTTATGTCTTGGTGTGGCCGGAGCTGGGCTATTCCCTGGTGTTGTCTATTAGTGAGTTGCGGGCCGACATGTAATCTGTATGCTCACCTGGGTGGCCTAGCCTAACATTATGGTACCCACGGCATCTGCCGCAGTGCCGTGTTGGCCTCTTCTTTGGGGCAGCAACAGTGGCAGGTTAAGGTGGACGCTCTTTTCATAATTCCGCATTCAAAGATATAATTTCAGGTGCCTTCTCCGGCCTCCTTGCATTTGGAATAGGATACATGAGTGGACTGGGGAATTTGGAGGGTTGGTCGTGAATATTCGTGAGTCATGACTGAGCATGTCTGTCATGAACACTTTAATCATTAGATCATCGAAGGACTAGTAACTGTGGTCGTCGGATTTGTTGCGTTCTTTGGTGCGTCCAAAGCTCTTCGATCACCAAGATTCATTCTCACTGGTTTTGTCAGTAATCGTCGATTTCCCGTCGACCGCGGATTTCCCAACGCCAGAGGAACGTGCGTACCTTATTTGGAGGAAAAGTGAGTTACCCGATGTCCTTGGGACCTATACATAACTGACGCGTCCTAGAATATGATAATTCGGGTGTCGGAGAGGAAGAGCGCTTTGCTCTCCGCCATGTCATAGCTGCATTTCTGGATTGGCAAGTTATCTGCACCTTTTTGTGTATATCTCTATCGTTGCACCCCGTGCGTAGCGGTTACACTTTTATCAGTCGATAGTACGAAGCTCATCTTTCTGACGTAGTTTATGGCATCACCTTCTTTCTTCCGTGAGTTACTTCATCTTTGCGTCTCTTGGCGCTTACGAATAAACCTCGTTGTGTGTAGGACAATCATCAAGAGGTTCGTGATTGCGATTCTGCTTTCTCACTAGTCATTAACATTCGATCGCAGCTTTGGCTACAGTACTACTGTCAGTCAACTTCTTACTGTCCCTCCATATGTCGTCGCCAGTGCGTTCCTACGAGTCAATCTGCCCTCGACAGCTTATGCAGCTAGCTAGCCGTCGTTCTACTGATCTGGACATACTACTCGGATAAGTTCAAAATCTGATCCATCTTCATCTACGCTGGACTTCTGTTGCTTGTCATTGGATACTCGATCAACATATCAGAGGTTTCGGATGGCGCGAAGTACTTTGGCACTTCTTGATTGCCACTGGAAGTTATGCATCCTTTCCTGGAGTCGTTGCATGGTATGTCTCGGTCTTGCTTCCAACCCGGATCGTCGAATTGTTGAGTAGGCTGGGCACAACAACCTCGCTGGTCAGTACAGACGCGCTGTAGGGATGGCGATCCATATCGGTTTTGGAATCTTTGCCGGTGCCATTGCGTCCAACATTTATCGGACACAGGATTCGCCCAGATTTATCCTCGTACGTAGGTCATGTTCAGTTACCGCTTGATGCTCATTGATACATGCTCTTCCCCGCGGCGTGCAGACGGCCTAGATTTGTCGGTATTGGCCTGATCGTCGTCCCCATCTTGGCTTTTATCTACAAGCGCACCAACGACGGGAGAGATGAAGAACAGCAGCAACGCGTTGAGCGAGGGGAAAAGCTCCGGCTGTCGATCGAAGAAATAAGAGATTTGGGTGATCGCACGCCTGTTTTCAGGTACATGCTGTGAGGTATAACAGGTACTAGGAGGAGTCAGGAGCAACCGCAACTGGGCGCTGGCTAAGGTTATTGGTCAACGTCGTGATGCGAGATTATCAGGGACGTAGTCGCGGTTAACGTGGGTGAGTCTTTGGCTCGTTATCTTTATTTGAGCAAGGGCTCATAAATTGTAGTTGCCATGCCTTACTCTGAACCACGTACGTTATGCCGAGAATTGGCTTTGTCCTTCATCCAAGACATGCCATCTACCATGATGAGCGAGAAGATTTTACCGAGTGTGAGGACATGCGCCTCTCATTCGATCTTGCCTATCGACTGAAATGTTGCAGATGTGCCACCTACTGGCAGACCAATCCGAGGAAATCCAGCGCATGGGCTATCACTTACTCCACAATGCTGCTCGAAAGCGAACGGAGCATTTTGTGATCGAGGCTGGCGTGGACACAGAGGACGCGGTGAAGCCAGAATTACCTCCTGAGCTGCTTGCCATATTGCAGCAGAGTCTGGGCTCAGGGGAGGTGCTTGAACTGGACGAACAGTCCATTTTACGCAACAAGGAAGTGTCCGGATACCTACTCACATGGATGATCACATTCGACCTGTTTATCGATGCGGTCCGTATTTACTCCCGATACGCTCCGAACATGCGTTTCTGACTTCGCACGCAGTCCATGAAAGTTCGTTCCGGCTATTTCAACCACATGCGGAGCCTCGACATTGTTTTGCATTATTTCATCCCGAATGTATTTGACGTCCTCGGTTTGTTCAGTGGGGGGAAACAGGTATTCAAGTTGGACGTGTGGGCTGTCGACGAGTTTCATCTGGAGAGTATGTATAAATTCTTCTTGTTCCCAACTAGTGCTCATTCTCATCGGTTGCCTTTGAACCGGAAAATCCCCTGAGCTTGCAACTGCTCGCTGCCCATCTCTACCATCGGTCTCTCCTCACTGTCCCTGCCCTGATCCACTCATGGATTTCGGACTGTACTGATAAACAACTTCTTACGCACGTCGTCGACTACACATCATCCTACTTCTCTCCGGGTATCATCGAGGCAGAACTAATGCAGGTCCGACAGCCAGACGCCTTGTCCGAGCTCTCGACCACAGAGAACCTCACCGTCAAAGTATCACCTTCCTCGGGCGAAGTGACGGCGTCATACATGGTTGAGGAGCAGCCACTAGAGCTCTCCATTCGGATGCCGAGCGACTGGCCACTGCACAGGCTTGAAGTGAGGGACACCAAGATGGTGGGTGCCTCCGAGGACAGGCGGAGAGCTTGGATCCTTGGCGTACAGCAAATTGTATGGCAGCAGGTGAGCTCGACAAACAGCTAGCAGACGAATGCAACGTGAATCCCAAAAGAATGGCCGTATCGTTGATGGTCTGACACTGTTCACCAAAAACGTGACCCTCCACTTTTCTGGGCAAGTGGAATGTGCCGTTTGCTATTCGGATGCTTTCGTCTTTCGTCTTGGATTCCTGCTGCTTACTCTTTTTGCGCTTATTCGACCAGTATCATTAACGTAATGGGCGCGAGTTTGCCCCAGAAACCGTGCAAGACATGCAAGAGCCGATTCCATGCTAGTTGTCTGTACAAGGCAAGTTTGTTCGAGATGACAGCTTTACTCCAGCGTTTTGACCGGTTACGAACAGTGGTTTAAACGAGCCATCCGTCGAGCTGTCCACTCTGTCGGTCTGACATTTTGTAGGCGCCAGCGTTCTAGGTTTACTGTAATAGTATACTGGTCTTCATGATGGTAAGTCGTTGATTAGGTTTAAGTACTGCTTTGGTGAGAGAATCATCATATGAGTGTTGAGCTTGCATGGGCCGATTAGAAGGATAAGTTGAAGGAGCCAGTAGTATTTGCGTCTGCCTTTGCGACACAAGTTGGTCCGAGCCCGGCGGCGCTCACACGACTGACTCAGCCGCTGGCGCGCGCCTGCACCGCCACGGCGTAAATTCCTCGAACTATGTGGCAATTATCAGCTGCCTAAATGGAACCGAAGTTCATAGCGCCACACGGCTATGACATCCTTCTTCAGCGACAGACGAGGCCTTGAGGCGCAATGAAGTTTGATGCCATCCATGCAATGGCCTGGGGTTCGCAGGAGAAAGGATCTATCATGGGTATGCCACTGATCTACTAAAGTCGTCGGACAGTCGCAGCTGACAAGACAGTTTCAGGTGATCCTATCGTAGCTGACTCAGAAATGAGCATGCGATTGTCAAACGTCTAAGTTGGCATTGGCATGTCCTTGGTGTCATCTCCATAGTTCTAATTACGGTGGCCTTCGTTTGAAGGCCCGGGGCCAATGCAGCTAATTAGCAACAACTTACATAAAATCCGCAAGCTCGAAGTTTGGTTCAAACCTCGCCCACTTCGAGGGACTGTGCGGCGTCCAAGCACGTGGGACGCTCTCGAGTTCTTTTCACCATCTGCAAGTGACCAAGATCTCCGTTATGATGTGTTGACAGCTGACGGTTCAGCAGGTTCGATGCAACCCAAGGCCATGGATCCAGGTGTGCGAAAGCATGATGTTCAGTGCGACGCAGAGCCTCTGAAGGCTGATTGTGTATGCGTTGTGAATCTCACCCAAACGGAAGAGAGGAAGTTGTGGCGTCGGATGGACCTCCGTCTCATACCCATCATCACTGTTATGTATTTGTTTTCGTTCATGGATCGAGGTATGCATATTTCAGTTAGCTTGCGTGTTTTCAGCTTATCTTGATGATCATTGTCCAGGAAATATTGGTGCGGGCCTCGATTGTTGACACACCCAGCAATCTGTTTTTGACCAGCTCCAAGGGAACGCCAAACTTGATGGCCTAACGACCCAGCTTAAGCTTACTGGAGACATGTACAACATGGCTTTGGTGGCGGACGGCGGAGATGTGGCTTCACAGACAGCTAAACCGTAACTGTACAGACGTCATTTATGATTGTGAGCTTCCACAGTGATGATGCAGCCTTCAATTGACGGGCCATTATCTAGCCTTACAGTATCTTCGAACCCCCCCAAGTATGTTTTCTGTCGAATGCATGGCTCTCACCTCCTAACTAGTTTTCTTTAAGTCTCGTGCTCAAGTTCGTACGACCTTCGAGGTGTGTGTCTAATCTCATCAGAGGCTGTACCGTATAACTTTGATGAACGCCGGATGGATTCCGATGATCATGGTCAGTGCAGGAATAGCTTTCTACGCGACGCAGAGCTAACTCCTGGCGATAGGTTATCTGGGGTATCATAATGTGAATATGCTTTTGGCCAAACCTATAACTCTTATTCACCCGTAATTCCAAAGGACGTCCATGGATTTTGTTAAAACGTGGGTCTAGCCTAGTTCTCTGGTGGCATGGGCTAACTGGGTCCTAGCTATCCTCAACTTGTAGGGTTATGTGTATGCCTTGGAGTAGCAGAGGCTGGCTTTTATCCGGGGATCGCATACTAGTGTGTCGCGCGGCGTCTCCTGTTGTTTTCCCTGTAATCATCCCATCCTTTACAGTCTTACGATGTGGTACCCTAGGTACATGTACCAATACCGTACTGCGCCGTTTTCTGGAGCTGCAACTTTGGCCGGTAAATTTTTCCTTTTCTTCTCCATAGCATGCTGAAGCATTATCAGGTGCATTCTCTGGGTTTTTGGCGTACGCAATCAACTTTATGAACGGCGATAGTGGTCTAGAGGGGTGGTCCTGGATATTTGTAGGCTCCTTTCCGCTGGACAACTCGTTTTGACACAAAAATCACATCAGATATTGGAGGGTCTCCCCATTGTGGTAGTGGCGCTGATTGCAGACGTCGGTGAGCTCGACCACTGTGGTCCTCATGTTCACAACTTGATATAAGCCAAGTCATGGTAGACTCCCCATCCGTCGCAAGTTTTCTGACAGAGGAGGAACGTTTGTTTGTTTTTCAAAAACGGGGTGAGTATCGATTACATGCAACGTTTCCTGCTCTCCCCTGACGTCTGCGCGGATCTGATAAAGTACAGCACGCTGCACATGATGAAGAACACAAAGTTTCACAGCAAGTTTGGGCTGCGTGCGCCGATTGCCAGGTGTGGGCATTGTCGGTCATAGAGCTTTCCTTCATTGCGCCCGGTACGCATCTCAGCTTACTATGCCATTGTACCCTGTGACTCATGGTGATCTTTGCTTTCAGTATATGGAATCACATATTTTTTACCGTAAGCGTAGGCAAGCATAAAGGTGGCGATTGCTAATGAAAGCTCAGGACCATCATTCACAAGTAGTCTTTTTATTCCAGAGCTGAATGTGGCCGGCTGATCACTCAACAGCTTCGGATACAGTACCTCGATCAGTCAGCTGCTCACAGTCCCGCCGTATGTGCTCGCCAGTGAGTGCAATATATGCTAAAATTCGACACACATGTTCAGTATTCCGTGTAGCTGTGGTCTTGTTGGCAGTCGGACACTTTTCGGACAAGCTTCAAATCCGCTCTCCATTCGTGCTTGCTTGCCAGTTGATCGCAGTCGCAGGATACGTGATCAATATCTCAAACGCGCCACCAGGTGTCAAGTACTTTGGGACCTTTCTTTGCGTCGCTGGAAGCTACGCCGGCTTCCCTGGATCAATAAGCTGGTATGTGATTTTGTATATTTAGCGTGCCTTCGGATACCAACGATGCGACAGGCTAGCGAACAATCTCGGGGGGCAATATAAGCGTGCCGTGGGGATGGCAATACAGATCGGCGTGGGCAACCTTGGAGGAGCCATTGCCAGCAATATTTATCGAGCTCAGGACGGGCCGCGTTATCTGCTTGGACGTAAGTCGATGTGTTGTGCACCACAGTTTTACCACTTGACGGGTTTCCGATCTCAGATGGTTTAGAGATCATGTTTCTCGGCTTGGGAATCGTGGCTCTGCCTTTAACTGTTCTAGCGTATAGACACATCAACGCAAAGAGAGACCTCGCCAAGTCGCTTCAATACAGCGCGGAGGGAGAGGATGGCCGGAACAGTGAAGATGCGGCACCTCTCGGGGATCGGATAGCAAGCTTCAGATATACGATCTAAGCATGCAGTAGGCTATACTTTACTTGTCGCACTGCATGAGCACATTAATCAGACCATATTGATATTGATCTACGCGTCTATCGACGGCTTGCCTCATAGACGGTCTGGTCACCAGACTAGCGTTCAACCGCGACTTCAGGGTGTCACCCTGCGCTATTGTTCGAAGTTGCTGCTGGCCCTACTGGTACCGCTCCTCGCGAGCTCGAGTCGCCAGGATCATCTCCCTGTTAAATTATTCAAAGCAGGGCTTGGAGCTGCATGCAATGCACGGCATTTCATTCCCTATGAGACACCACCACAAAGGTACGTTTATCATCACACCACCCTACAACTATTGACGGGGTCTTCGCACCATTGTTTTGTATTTTTTTCGGCGCTCCCCTCCCACGATTCCAGACAGTATTCCAACATAGAAAAATTTCACCTCGGAGGTCTCACAACTGTCGACTCGGACCACTGTCACAGAACGAAAATCCGTGCCGGTGTACTGTGCCTCAGAGGTCACCAACAAATATCGACCTGCCATCCTCATTCTCGGCTCCTGTACGTTAAGCCTCGTACAGCTACGGTACCGGTTCGGAGGTATAGATATCGGATACCCTCCATGTCATCAGCGTCATCATACAGTGGCGACACTTTTGGTCAGCCAATATTGCTGAAACGTCAGATTCGTCCTTCTGTCTTGATCTCGACAAGCGCGCAAGACAAGTACAAGTGATCGTATCGATGGGCCCCTTGCCCGGATCATCTTATTCTTACGGGTTTTCCTCATCCTAATGACCCCATAGCTATTGATTGGGATGAGCACTCCTTATTTCCCGCCTTTGTCTGTAGCTAGAGAACGAGTTGGAACTCATGTGTGGCCCACCCAGATCATTTAACTCAGATCGGCAGTTCGCTCGCTGTATAGGCTACGGTCCGTCGGTGTGGCTGCACTTGAAGTTAGTGACGTAAGTGTACGGTGATCTCCGTACTCTAGGCAGCAGTAGATCAATCGATCATGAGCTGGCATGTGACTTATCGTCTGCTTATCTTTTGAAATTCTAGCGGCTCATCGTAGGAATCGTTCAATCATCGGACTACAATGTCAGACCGATAGACTTATCCTTTGGCCTCTTACTAGTTATGTCATACCTCGCCTCAGAGCCTATTTAAAACCACTATCAAACACTCGGTGGTTCACACTATGAACGTTTGCCAATAGAGATGCACCACAGTACTAGTGCTGGCGTTCGTATTGCTAACCGTGTGCTTCCTGCGGTTCAACAGCGACCTTGTTCAGTATATACTCACGATCTTCATGCCAGTGTTCTCGTTGCACTGCCAATCGCGGCGCCACCGTGACTCCCACCGTGACGTCGCTTGGCTCTTACGTGGTGTGAATTTGGTGACACCATGCTGACGGAGGTAGTTGATTGTTTGCACGATCCAGGAACCTTGAACCTCTATGCATGTCGGTGCATTGCAGGG
>JBBPOC010000978.1:0-12278 GCA_038091235.1 Tylopilus rubrobrunneus | reverse complement strand
TGGTCGGCTATCGTCAATAATGGTGAATCCGTGAGACCCACGCGCTGGACCGGCATCTTTTTTCTCGATGACACGACCATTTCGCGAGGTGGGCTGTGTATCACGACCAATAGCCAATTGGATACTGTATTTGTCATCCCTGTGTGTAGAATATTTTTGTATCTATATCGCGTATTGTCTGTACCCACACGGCTACAACGACGCGTCGCCGTTCCAGATGGGGGAGGTTGGGATAACGGAGGGGGGTGGAGTTCGTCGTCGAGGATGGACGAATGGTTGGGTTTCACTGTGGCTACTGGATCCACTGAAAAGGCAGGCCGTTGTTTTCAGTGAGTCACTGAATTTCGGCTTCAGTGGATTTATCCAATGAAAGAACCTTTGTGCCCTCCACTGCGTGTGCTTATCTAGCCGTCTCATTCCGTCTCATTTGGAACGAGTCTTGAGTGATTCTGAATGTTTAAGCTGAAATTCATTGGAAAACACGATGAGACTCAGCCTGTTATGCACGGAATATCAGTTCTTAATCCAAGGAAACCAATGGCATGTTTCACTGAAGCTGTCGCTGAAGATCGAAGTCATGGACCTCGTGCCTTGTCCTTTATATATATGCTAGCATGTATTCGACAAATTCTTGCGACATGTCTGGTGCCCCCCCTGCTTCACTAGACCCAGCGCATGCGCTGGACTCGGACCACTTGCATGTCCGAGTCAACGTCTCTCCCACCGCCGAATGAGGCTGACCTCAGTTCTCTTTGTCCGCCATAGGTTCCCAATCCCAATCCCAGGTGACATGCACTCCTGTCGGGTATAATCGCCTCAGGCTGCTTCATCTGAGTGGGCAACTCCGCCAAGCTCTCCCCCACTGGCGAGTGACACTGCCATCGTGAACAGCTTTGTCGCTTTCGAGAATGCACCGGCTTCCTCAGCACCACCCCAGATCCGGAACGAGGCCATGCCATACTAGCAGAGGGTGGGCAAGGACAAGGCACGAGCACCGTCATCATCGTGTCGTCAGTGGGGGAGAGGCAGTGGGCGTGGACGAGTGCGACGACGAGTACCACGGCACGTCATCGTCATTGTTGTCGTTGCACCATCGTCGTCACCTGTGGTGGGTGAGGTAGGTGAGGACTGGGAGAGGGAAATGGAACGTCAGCATGTCGACGTGTCCTCGTCGTTGTTGCGTTGATGTGTGGAGGGAAGGTCAGCGAGTTGGGGGCGCATCGTCGTCAGATGGGCAAGTAAGTACGCGCATGCACACAGACATTAATGTCTGTGTATAGCCGCGTGCTCGTGTGCACGCAGATGTGATGTGATGGAGTGTGTTGATATTGCCCATGCGGCGACGGTGGCGGGAGGATCACAGCGCCCATGATCAGCCCATTCAAGTTAATAAACCGGAGAAGCGGGGATCGGTAGAATAAGTCACGTGATATTGCATCACGAGTTGTGGCAAGTCGCGTCGCATTTTCAGACTCTGTTAGGACCATACAATCCTCCGGGTCGAACTCCAGAACTCCGGAGTTGTGGATGTAATGGGACTTCGGGTTCAGCTTATGTGCTGCCCCCTTGCTAGGTCACGTGTCCCGGATTTAGGAAAAGGTCGGAGACAGGAGGGTCGGAGACGTTTGGAGGTCAAGAGGATTCGTCAAGTCGATAATGAAGCTAAAGCTAGATACATGAAACTACACTATATATACTACGGAGTTGCATCGGATTACTAACGGAGTTCATCGCATTAGTAACTGATTACTAGTAGTAAACGCGGAACGGAGATGAGTAAGACAGATACGGAGGGAAACATAGCCGGAGCTGTGCTACACAGGTTCGGAGATAATTAGAAAGCGGATCTAGTACAAAAGGGGAACGGAGGAAACGTAAGTGAGTCAGAGAGTTACGAGAGTGTAATGTAGCGGAAGTCCGGAGGTCGGAGGTGAACTCCCGAGCGAGAATGCATCGGAGTTCGAGGTGAGGGAACCGGAGATGCCGGCCGCCGGGCCGGCATCAGCAAAACCTGGTTTTCAGATTAGTGGCAAGGTGTACTAGCGCATAGTGCTCATAGTGCTCATAGTGCTGGACAGTACTGGACAGCTACATCAGGTTTTGCTGATCAGTGGTTCCAGAGGGTCGGAGTTAGGACGATATATGACAGACTCCGACATACCGCTTTTGTTTCCCTTCCATCACCATACGTCCCCATGCCGTTCAGAGTCTTCCTCATCGCCTCGAGCTCATCAGATAAGTAATATTTACCTACAGAGTGTTCAATGTTTCAGTCTCAATGAATTTCTAGATTTAGAGAACTGGTTGATGGGTGGATTCAATCATAGGGGAGCGGATGTACCGGATTATGTAATCAGCCCTGAGTAAGCACGCTCTCGCTCTCGGCCTTCTCACATGACGCAGTGCCACTCCCAAGGAGGGCACAGGCTTCGCTCTCCATTTGTGACAACAATGGTACCTCTTTGTCTCCCACTGACCCTTCCCTTCACACACAACAACGTGCTCATTGGTGCGCCCATCACTTACTCATCGTCGTGCATTGGACAATGCAGTGTGCTGTGGTGCTCGTTATTGCGCTCGTCCACGCACACTCCATCTCCCTCACTGACCCTTTATATGACAACGACAACGACAACGATGCGACGATGACGGTGCCCCGCTTGCGCCTTGTCCCTGCCTACCCCACCCTCACACGCGACATTGTGACCCATGATACAACAGTGCCACTTACGACGCGACGACGTCGATGGGTGCCTCCTCACCCCCTCTCCCTCACTGACAAAATTACGTGCACCCTCGCCCTCACCCTTGCCAGGTGACGTGACGATGCGCACACCCCTGCCTTTGGGCATCATGCCCAACTAGCCGTTATTCATGTCTGCTTTGTCCTTGTACATGTACTGGCTCCCTTGAACTCTGTACATCAATGGTATCCTATGCATAAATGGATATATCAACTGTCGGAAAAAATCAGAGAACAGATCTCGATCTGATGCACTTCATTTCAAGTGAGTCGTGCATTGAAAGTCACTGGAGAAAGCAGGTAAATACAGAGAATGAAAACATGAACTTCAGTGGATGTAGTTGGTAAATTGAATGGAAGACGAAGTGAAAATCAGTGGGTAGATCAGTGGAATACAGTTATAAATCCACTGAAATTCAGAGTAAATCCGTGCCACTTCAGTGGGTTTTTTTCCAATGATCTTCACGTACTTAGTCTGTGAATTTCAAGTGAATACGTGCTGAATCTAGCACTGAAATTCACGGTATCCACTAGCCACAGTGGTACTAGCTTCTCTGTCACGCATACGATACATTATCGTTGCCACACCCGTTGTAGTCACACAGTCGCTCTTGTACCTGTACGTCGTCGTCGCCCCGATAGAGCGTGGTCCAGTTCTGTTGTCCGCCTCTTCTCAGTGTTTCTCGCCGCTTGGCTACGGCAGGTTTCCATCAGGTTCATCTTGATACGAGTCCCGGTCACCGTCGCCCAAGGTATGCTTCTGCCAGGTACTTGAGAATGACATCTTACACGATGGGATAGTTAAACACCGAGGTTCGACGGGATCTCTTCATTGATCCGAAGCATTATACATCATGGTGCGCGTAGTGGCCTCACTCGTCATCTTCGTGGTCTCCCTCTCGGGTGAGGTGCTGATGCAGCGATCTCGATAACCGTCGAGCTCGTTACTGACGTCTCCGTCCCAGCTGTCTCGCTTCCCTCCCTCTCGGGGCGTATCTCCTTTCTCCGCATACCCCGAATTGTGTTTTTTTTTGTACCGGGAAGCATCTCGGAACAGGTTTGTCTACTAACTGAAAACGCTGTTACACGCATCTGACTCATGAAGTATAACAAGGCGTTATTCTTTCCACTGCATTTGTATACCTGTTACAGGACCCATTCGACCCCCCTCAAAGGCCCTCCGGTGCTGGCTCGCTGGCGAATAGTTGAACATGTTGGTTTGCTTGTGTTCGTCTTCTCGTCTATCTCAAACAGAAACGTGTTCACTGTTCCACCAGACTGTGCTCTCTGTTGGCCATATTTCAACGTAAGTGTTCTCCCGTCTAATCTTTCGGCATGCATAGGCGTATCGACATCTTATGTCGACCCACTGCAATCATACAGCTCACTATCTTCTTCCACCGCTTCTATGCCAAGGGACGAATTTCCTGCAGATCTAGAACGCGCAACACCCCCGCCAAGTTTCCCAGCACAGAACATTTGGCTGCGGAGTAAACGCCACTAATAGGGTCCACAGATTCTTACCCAATACTGAGCGATCCTCATTGTCCGGATTCGCCACCGCACCTATACACATGACCCCAGTGGTATCGCATCAGAATACTTCGATGGTCACCACGGACGCGAACTGCGAAGCACACACCTGTCACACCACGAACGCACTCGGCCCTTGACCATGTATGGCCCAGAGGGTCAATCGAGCGAGCTATATTATATACATCACATTGGTCCTGACAACCGTCACGAGGGCCTCAGCATCGATGCGTCATCCTCAGGCTAGCTCACTGCCAAAAACAGATAACGAGTCGATAGAGCTCGGTGTACATGACTTTCAAGATGAGCCAACACAGATAATGTCACAGCATGATGCACACGAAGGAAGCGTTGTGGACCTCAGACAGACAAGGTGGACACTGGGGGCCAAGCGTAGAAATTAGACTATTGTCCAGTCCAGTTTGAAAGCTCGGCGGGCGCGTAGCTTGCTGTCGCTTGGTCGCAATGGAGTACAAATGTTATATTGATTGATATGTTGGCAATTACTAATACGGGCCCGGGCCGCGACGCAGTCCTGCTGTCGCGCGCTCTCGATAATCTCAATGCACCGATCTACGGTGGTCAAGGTCACCGCAGACGGATAAAAATACCTAAAGGGACAAGGATCTAATCTTCGGATAACTCAAATCTCACATTGGTAAGCCATTCAATTCCGTCGTCGCCAGATCCGCTATTTTCAGTTTCGTCGTCCAGTTTTGGTTGCGGTCCGTGGGAAAGCGTCGACCATGTCAGGCGGAAGGTAAGCTGTCATGGCAGTACACCCAACATCAGCCAACATCCCATAACGTTCTACTTAGCAATTCCGGTCAATGATCGCGTTCTTGTTGATTACAAAACTAGCACCGATAGACAAAATTCCAACTTGAAGAAAAGCCACCCATGATGAATGCCATTCCTAACATTCATTGAGTGAGCTATCTGCAGTGACGTCGGCGCGCCACTAACTTAGATTGTAGGCATCGCTGATCTGTCCGCTCTTCGCGTGCAGGTCAGATCACGTCTCGCCGAGCAAGGGCATACGATCAAGAGAAACGACGCAAACGTGAGTTGGAATCCGCTGATGATCCAAGCCGATTCGCTCTCTGTGATACCCATAGAAACCTCGAGAGTAGGTATTGCGAGGCATTGTTGCAAGCGTCCAAGAATTGCGCGAAGCAGAAAAAAACCAGTGGAATTAACTTGTGTGCTAGCGAAAGTCTCTTCGGAGGTGCGTCGGCCAGCATTTCTGGCATGGAGGGAACAGGTGGTGACATTTGATTCAGAAAGATGCACTTGCGCAAGCTAAAAGACTCGCTTTCCTTTGGCTACGGCCAATCGGCCATGCATCTTATGCCCGCCTATCCACCCCAGATTCACGCACAAAAGCACCGGAGTATGAGCCGTTGACGAAATGCGGGACTGCCTCGAGGCAATGATTGGTGATTGCAAGATTATGGGACACGACAGAATCAACCCGATGGTAGAAATGGCGGTCAAGAAGGCAACCAAAGAGAAGGCGTAAAACGCCGACAAGGAGGCTGCTGCGTCGTGTCGAAATCAGAGCAGTCATCGATCGTTTTCGACAATGACTACGGCAACATGGTCCGAGCATTCCTCGTTGTGTCAGAACATGTCCAATGCATGAACGCATGGAGTTCGAGGTGACCAAACTATCATCCCGCTGTCCGATCGCTCATGTCGCCCCACCCTGGTACAATGGAATGCGCGATTGGACGTTAGATGTCGATCAGACGTGAGAATGCCAACGCAACCCACCTTCTCCGAGTGACCGCGGCGATGAGTTAACGCCTAGAGCGCGGTAAATCGGGGTAAGTGGTCAGCAATAGCGATCAGATCTTGGAAGATCGATACAGATTCAGATTCAGATTCAGATTCGATCAGCTCCTTATTAGTAATTGCCGGCCCTCAAGCTACCAAATGAAAACCACCTCTCGTATTTATTCAGTTGGCGTAAGTTTGAAGAATCTTTCACACCTCTCATTATGAGTTCATCTGGCTCCGCTAACGCCTCAACAACCTTCAAGCTACTTCCCGGGGAACAATTACCCACTGTACTTCGAGATCCATCTTACGTTGTCGTGGCACCTCAGAGTTGCCCCCAGCTCGCAGAGGTTGACCTCACGGGACTACCTGAGAGATTTATCTTATATTATGAATCCCTGCAGAAAGCCTCTTCTACTATGGTGGGTTCCTTGTTTACAGAACAAAAAAAAGATGAAGATGTATTTAGGCCCTTCCAAGACAATGTCCCTGGTCCCCAATATCCAACCACTGGAGAGTACTATGGAGCGCTTCAAGAGCGCCTTACAAGAAAAACTGTCCATAGCAAGGGCACTCCTCCGTAGCCAACAAGTGTTCGAAGAGCAAGAGCTACTTCTACGTCGGTACTTGAGCCAGGAGGATATCGAGCGGTTGGTGTCTGAGCAGCAGCCGGTTGGGGATGTTGCGACCGTCGGTGCGAAGTATCTCCACGCCATTTGCGAGCATAATTTGCGTTCGTTTTCCCTCAGCTCTTGCTTTGTAGGTCCATATTAACAGATCATCGTCAACCTGCTAACGATGAATTAAGCCATAAAGACTATTGTCCAACCCTCCTTTTACGGGTGGTGTATGAGTGGCTTGTAATGGTGGTGTTTTTTTATATAATTTATTTCCGCGCTGGGCCCAGATTTTTTTGGGTTGGCTATCGATTTTTTTTGTTCGGGGCAGCCAACCCAATTTTGTACGACTCTCGGATATGTATGTGTTCTGCCACAACTTGGCGTGTTCCAACCAATTTGTATCTTGTTCCACCGTCTAACCCCTTGCCACTGAGGGCCTACTGTTTGATGTGCTCGACTTTTCAGGCTCGCGCTTGACACCTCAGTGACTACTAACTGCGTTTTCTGGCTCGCAGTCTGACCCTCGGTGAGGTGGCGATTCAGGTAGCTTTTTGGGATCGGTGAGAAATTTCTGGCTGACCTAGGTACTTGTTGTATCGTCACTTGCATCGATATCGACCAGCAGCATGTTCTACTTGTTTCCCTGTTTGTTCCGCATCGTACCTTATCTGTTCTCACTGGCAAGCGTCTGCCAGTGCTATCGTAGTCTTAATCATCCACAATGGCTCCCAACCTGCTCCTCTGACTCCTCTGGCCTCTTGGCCGTGTACACTACTCACTATTATCGAATGCTCGTCGCATTGTCGCACTCGCTTCTCTGCTTCCTGGCGCTGTGGACATTGTATAGTGTATTAGTGTTGCAGTTTCATGTCTGGATCTCTATTCAAATTGGAGTTTTCTCTACTCTGAATCCGCTCTAGTGCTCGTGGCAGTAGCACTTTACCGTTCCAGTACAAGACCACCCGCTAGCGAGCGATCATCTGGACGAAGCCATTACTTCCCTTCGAACAGGCCTGGCACACCCGGGGGTTTCTCTCAACGTCGAGTCGACAACTGACACCGACGATCGAGATCTCTTCTTCGTCTACCGTTCCTTCATCGCTTACTGGATTCTCCCTCTTCCGCTTGTCGCCGCTCCCCTTGACTCGCCTTCACCCATTCCTGCCGCCCACAGCGAACTCTCCACGGGTGCTGGGGTGTTGACACTCATAAATTTTGCTGCACTCATCAATTTCATCAGCCCTCGTCAATCAGTTGGACCCACCGAAGCAGTCCGTTTTACATTTGATGTCGTACTCGTAGTAACCCGAGAGGGGGTTACGTGGCGATTTGCAATTCTCACCAAAAAAAGACCCGTGCGCGTCGCTTCAACCTTGTGGGATCCAGTTAGCCGATCTGGCGAGCAGATGTGACGCAGCTACTTTGCCTTTTCATAGGTGGTGTAGCCTAGAGAATCTGGTTAATTTTGAACGTCATTCGAACTCACATGCAGTGTCTAGAACAACAACGAAAATGTGATATCACGACTGAAATTGATACTGACGTGTGGCCCATCTTGCTTTCAGATCTGGAGGTTTGAAAAACGGATATAACTTGAAGTTCTGCCGACGAATTCCGTAAGTTGTTAATTTTGGAGGCACCTCGGGCACAGTCACACGCTCTTTGAACGTATTTATTAAATTGAACATTGCATGGCGCTGAAAAGTATATGGCAGCCACCGATCTAGTTCGCTCTGCTACCTGATTCTTCTATGTCCGACACAAGGACATGTGTCTGCGGTCGCACGTTCACCAACCCTGGAGGTTTTACCAGGCACGAAAGAAACTGTCGCGGTAGCAGGAAAAGGCTGTCCAGCGTCCTTTCCAAAGCGAAGGAGATCTACCAAGCCAAAAAAGCTCGATTATCCCTCACGAGGTCAACGCGTGTACATGAGGATGTGATTGCTAGTGGTAGTGGCAGCAGGGACTCGGACGAGCTAGACCTGCCGGGGAACAGTAACAAAGCTAGCGAAAAAGCTAACGAACAGGTATGCTATTACTGAATGCATGTGTCGTACTATCTAAATTGTGCAGGACGTCCCCTCTTCGTGTGGTCCTCAACGATTTCCAGTCACCAGTAGTAACAAAGAGGGCGGCGTTGTTGATCGTTTCGACTCGGAGGTATGTGGCTCTTTCGGAACGAGGCCTCCTCCAGACGCTGATTATGTGTAGCACGATCTACCTCTAGCATTACGTCGGCCTCGTAGAGTTCGCCGCCTGCCGCTGCGGTTTCGACATACGTCACCCGAGCCACTACAACCACTCCCTCCTCCAGAGCTGGCCCCTGATTCAGGCGCACCAGCAGAATTGGAAACTCATCTCCGTTTACCAGACTGTAGGCGCGAGGCTAATCCAGGAATGACGGCGACGACGACGACGGGCCCACCCACCTCATCCGCATCTTCGTCTCGTCCACTGCTCAGAGTATTCAAAACTCTTATGAATAAATTTGGCCTGTTTCGCGCCTATACTACGGAGACTCTTCCCTCGCACGATCCGGATGACCCGTACTCGATAGAACACGTATCGCAGGCACCCGTTCAAGACATGCAGCATTCGGAGATGACGAACCCGTTCTATCCTTATCCGAACGAGAATGCGATGCGCCTAGGCGACTGGTACTGGAATCAAGGATATCAGAAATCCAGGGAGGACTTCAAGCGGCTCCTCAGTATTGTCGGGAACCCTGCGTTTAACGCTACCGATTTGTGTGGAGTTGCGTGGGACTCCATAAACAAGGAACTTTGCGATCATGGCTCTGAAGCGGGTTCGGACGTTCCTGAGTGGTTCAGTAGTAACCGCGGTTGGAAATCCTGCCCGATCACCATCTCCGTTCCCTTCCACAGCCGCTTAGCCAGTCCTGGGCCCAAGTCTTATACCACGCAAGATTTCTATCACCGTTCTCTCATTTCTATCCTGGAAGAAAAGCTCACAGATCCTGTCCAGGCTGCACACTTTCACTATGAGCCATATGCACTACTCTGGCATCCACCTCACAGGGACCAAGACGTAAAAGTGTATGGAGAGTTGTTTACCTCCAGCGCATTCCTTGATGCCCATAGGGAGTTGCAACAATCACCTCTGGAGCCTGGCTGCGACGTACCCCGTGTCGTCGCCGCGTTCATGTTCTGGTCGGATGCGACACAGCTTTCCACATTCGGCAGCGCAAAACTATGGCCACTCTACGTATATTTTGGTAATGAATCAAAGTATCGTCGGTGTCAGCCATCAAGCAATTCTTGTGCCCATGCTGCTTACTTCCAAACAGTGAGTAATCACGGTGTGGGTGTGACCGCGGACCTTACTAATCCCGTTGTTGTACTGGCAGCTCCCCGACTCGTTCAAAGATTTTGTGCTGTATCACTCCGGAGGGAAGACGCTGAGCGACGCTCTCATGACGCATTGCCATAGAGAGTTTTTCCATGAACAGTGGAAAGTACTTCTGGACGAGGAGTTTATCACGGCCTATAAACACGGTGTCGTGATCACCTGTTGTGATGGTGTGAAGCGCCGTTTTTACCCCCGGATTTTCACATATTCTGCTGACTATCCGGAAAAGTAGGTACATACGCTCTTTTACGACCCGCCCTGACTTCTGTCACTTCAGAGTCCTTATAGCATCCCTACGTAACCTCGGCGGCTGCCCTTGTCCCCGTTGCAAGGTTTCGATGGACGAGGTTCACAATCTCGCTACCGAGAAAGATATGCGAGATCGTGAGCTACTTGCCCGCCATGATAATCGTAAACGTCTCGAAGTCATAGAAGCCGCACGCGACCTCATTTATAAAAGAAACTATGCAGTTACGACGCCTCAAGTTGAGGCCTTCCTCAAACCAGAATCGCTGGTCCCGACGCTGGTATGTCTTTTTCTGAGGCCAATACTAGTTTTGCTGATGTCTTGATCGTACAGAATGCGTTCTCGGATAAGCTGTATCCATTAGGTTTCAACCTTTTCGTAATGTTGGTGGTAGACCTCCTCCACGAATTTGAATTAGGCGTCTGGAAAGCTGTCCTCACTCACCTTCTTCGCATGCTGGAATGTCTCGAGCAGAGCAAGTTACACGAGCTTGATCACAGGTCCGTGTTTTTCCAGACTCCCGCGCCTTTCCCTTACTCACTAGCATCCTCGCATGTAGATACCGCCTGGTCCCGACGTTCGGGCGCGATACTATTCGTCGTTTTTCTCGGAATGTATCGGATATGAAGAGGACCGCCGCCCATGATTTCGAGGACCTCTTACAGGTTGGTAACGCGAATGGCTGAGCTGGCCCGAGCTGATGATCATCCCAGTGTGCCATGCCGGTATTTGATGGATTATTTCCAGAACCGCATAATTCGACTGTATTGAAGTTACTTTTCGCCCTTTGTTATTGGCACGGACTTGCGAAGCTTCGGATGCACACTGACGAAACCCTCCAGATCATGGATGACGTCACTGTAACGCTTGGAAGAGATCTTCGCACGTTCAGCGTTCACACGTGTCCCACTTTCCCGACCCGCGAACTCAGGCGCGAAGCCGAATCTCGGATGCGTCGCCAGCAGAAGTCTCAGTCACATACATCTGCGCAAAAACCATCTGCTTCGCGTCAACCGAAGACTTTAAATTTACAAACATACAAATTACACGCTCTCGGTGATTACGTCTCTTCCATCAGAAGGTTTGGGACCACCGATTCTTATTCAACGCAGTTGGTACATACTTTCTGATGACTTCTTTTCTCTTTGAGTAGATGCTGGGCTCTCATTTCCGCTCATTTTCCAGGGAGAGCGAGAGCACCGGGTTGGAAAAGGAAGATTCCTTCGGACTAGCCGCAAAAACTTCGTTCATCAACTCACGCAAATCGAAAGGCGCCAGTTACGCATACGGCGTGTTCGGGAGAGAGTAGATCGTGGTGCTATGCCCATGGCGTCGCTGGAACCTATGCCTAAGGACCCTAAGGAACACTACCAGCTCGGAAAATCGCAAAATTATCCGGTGGATATTTCGATGTTTTACCGGCAGAGTGTTGACGATCCAGTTTTCAAGGTAACCATCCTTTCCTGTGTCATCTTGACTATACTGATGTGAGTCCAGGACTTTGTGCTCAAACTCAAGAACCATCTACTACCTCGCATCGCGGCGATTCATACATCAAACTCAGGACTTGATATCGATCCCAATCCCTTCCTTGCTGCAGGGCTCGACGACACTTTTGATACGTTGCCCGCCAGCATGGACCATGTCATCCTCAAAAACAATCGCATCTATCAGCATCAAGTGCTTCGGGTCAACTACACGACATACGACGTTCGCCATGCCACTGACATTTTCAATCCGAAAACTGAGCACCGCGACATCATGATGCTCCGTCGGCCAGAATCCGAGGAAGATTGCGATCGGTTTTGTTACGCCCGGATTGTTGGAATGTATCACGCGAATGTTCAATACATCGGGCCGGGCATGAAGGACTATCTACCGCGGCGGATGGACTTCTTGCACGTCCGGTGGTTCGAACGGGTCCCGGAACGAGACCTACATTATGTCGTCTTTACCTGACCTGTAATGGTAACGATCTCTGACT
>JBBPOC010000977.1:0-12286 GCA_038091235.1 Tylopilus rubrobrunneus | reverse complement strand
TCTCTGCGATTGTCAGCAGTGCCGAGCTCACTTTGGACACCATGGGGATTGCAACTTGTCTTTGAAACTCGAGGTTGTGTCCCGCAGCACATAGTACCAGGGTCAGGTATCGCATAGCGGCCCTTAAGATAGGAACAGGCTCGGGTTTCTGTGGAGAGATTGAAAACGAACAGACGACGCAACATGTAGAGTCTAACGAACCGACAGGAACGGGAAGATAACACCAACCCAGGACAGTGCGTTGTCAACGAGCAGCGACTTCGACAGTGATGACATTTTATAGGCGATACACATGGCAGCCCAGCGTGCTGCAGGATCTTTTGAATGCATCAAAGAGGTGACGCGTGATACCCATTTTTGCAGATGTGGGGATGGGGTGAGACAGGACGAGGAAAGATTGTCCAGTATATACGCAAGGTGAGCGACGCTGGACGCATCTGTGACAAGGAAATGGAGGAGAGCCTGAAGTGGATGAGGGACGTCCATGATCTTTGCTTTTCAACAGGTCCAAACAAGGTCGATCGCGTATTATTGGTCGCTTGACTCGATGCAACGATGCAACAACCGGACAGAATCGAGCTCGACCCCGCAGTCGAAGCTCTACTCACTCTTGACACATTCCAGGTTTGCCTTGGTGTCCTCTTCCCAGATCCTGCAGCTCATTGCTTTGCCTAGGGCAAGTTTGACGTCAAGGACTTCGTAGGATCGGTCTCTGAGAGGCTGATTACACAGTCAAAGATCACTTCCGGTCGTGCGTTTGTTCTCTCCAGGTTACATCCGCTGTGTGACGCGTTTCTCCATAGCTTTCGACCCGAAACCGTTTATCCGCACATTCGAAGCAACCGTTGACCGTCTGATCGCAATTCGCAAGGATGTGCAGACAAAGACTGAACAACTGGAGAAGAGCGTAAGAGTTTCGGAACGAGAATACTCGAAAAAGATGGCTGAACTGAACAAGGGATTCGAGGTATGTGTCACTATCCAGTTTCCACCGCGCCAATGACCGCACATGCGTTAGGGTGTCGGCTCGTCATTTTCGACGATGGAGAATAAATTAAACGAAGTCGGTCGCACGGCTATTCGGATAGGTGCAACCGCTTGTTCTACGGCCGCAACCATGGCACTGATGCTGAATAGGCGAGAAGCTCGAGTCGGTTCACATCGAGCGCCAGAGGGCGCAGGCTGCGCACGATCTGATCGACTATTATAACCAATTCTCCCGTGGGGACACAACACGCCTCGATGTTCTCAAAAAAGAAGGCAAAGGTGGCCGACGAGAAGTAGCCATTATTCTCAGACGGTTGACGACCGTAGCCAAGGAGGTGGACCTTCCAATGGCAGAGAAGGTATGTTCCTAAACGTCTGTACCATGGTTTCTGGACTCTCAAATATCCTGAAGACAAGGGAGAACATAGACAAGTATTGTGAAAAGTTTGAGAAAGATATGCTCTATCTTTTTGACAGATGTTACCGCAAAGGCGATCCAAAGATGATGCATGTGTGTCGGAATCCGATACGATCCATCATCAGCGCTGTTCTCTTATACATGCTTGATTGACAGCATTGTGCCCAAACACTCCTGGATTTCAACGGCGGAACATCTTGTGTACAAGTATATGTTAACCAACACGACTTTTTCATGAACAAGATACGGGAACATGTGGATCACAGCGATAAATTGTACGTTTCCTCTCCCCTTCTTTTATAACATTGTCATTGCGTGTTACAGATGGACCGCAATCTCAGACCCGGATGAAAGCCCCCCTCGAACTGAGTCAGGGCTAACCGAGCTCTTTGGGGAGATTAGAGGAACGGTGGCGCAGGAATCCCAGATCGTGCAGGCAGTATTCCCGAACCCACCGCTTGTCATGCAGGTATTCCTGCAACGTGTCTTCGCTCAATCAGTTCGTTTCGTGACTTGTATTGAATACTCTGACTGATCTCATACGGATAGATTCAACAATATATCGAACAACTCCTGAACAAGGGGATTTCCATATCAGAGCTGGCATATCTACGAATATTGCAACTCATCCACGTTGAAACCTCTACCTTGGTCGATGACCTTAAAAAACACGAACTACCCTCCCTCACTCCGAGTCGATCCTCGTCACTTGAGGCCGAGTTTCGCACATCACTTTCAAACACACCTTCTGCTGCTCATGGTGCTACCGCCACCACGGTTTCCGCGATGCTGGAGACCGCCATGGAGGAATTGTTCATACCGTATACTGAAGGGCAGAAATACATTGATCGCGAGAGCAAAAGCCTGACAGACCTCTATGCCAGCCTCCTTGATAACTTTACGCAGTTTCATGTGAGTCGAGCGCACTCGTCTGTAACCCCTGCTGACCTGTATTGTACCAAGATGAGAACCCAAAGAGAAAAGGGAAAGACGACCATGTTTGATCGTATGGTGGACCGCTTAGGAGCTGCTGCTGCCAATACGTCCACAATCGCAACATCTACTACCTCTGCACAGGCAGCAGCAGCTATCATGCGGTTCGGTAGTATGATGACTGATCGCGCTTACGACCGGACCTCAGAGGAACCGATACGTGAGGAAGATGGTTTGCTCGACATTGACACCGCCGAGAAGATGTTGAGATGGCATGCTGAGGCCGTTGGGCGGTGTGTGGAGCTGAGTGCCCAAAATGACGCGTTTGTATACCCCGACTAGCCGACAGACCCAGTTCACGCTAACTCATATTTATAGGCCAAAGAACACCTTCACGTTACTGAGGGTATTAGCGGAGGGAGTTGCGACTTCTTATCTCGAGGTTTCCATCGAAACGTAAGGCGAAGTCGATTGTGAGCTCATGCTCCAACGTTTACTTAATCAATTTTAGGGCACATACCCGTATCGAGGTTGCCGATAGCAAGGCAGAACCGAGCCTCCAGGCATTAAGCGTGATCAGTGCCGTTGATCTCATATGTCATCTCTGGCAACACTACGTCAATGTAGCTTTATTTCCATTGGCAGCCGCATCCGTAACGACCCGACGCGAAATGTCTGTTTTCAATAATCAAGCCGTCAGTCGTGTCGAAGGTGCGAGTAACAATCTGCTGCAACGATTGATCGACGGTAAGTTCAACTCAGGCTTTCCCGAGTGGCTATCCACAGCGAGCTTTCCCAGCCATCATCACTTGGTTGTCTTCGCAACTCGCCAAGCAAAAGAAGAACGATTTCAAGCCTCGGAACGACGACCAATCTTTTGCACGAGTCAATACAGAACCCTGCGTTACTTGTTGCGAAATTTTGGAAAAAGTTCGGGATGCTGCATTCCAAAATTTGAGCGGCAAGAATCGCGAGGTCTTTCTTAGCGAGATCGGCACCTCGTTTCACAGGTTGGTGCACTTCCATTCTGTTTCCGTTTTCGAGACTGAATAGAGGTTAGTCTACTTCTGGATCATCTTCGCAAGTTCCCCGTCAGCGCCACAGGAGGACTGATGCTTGCCAAGTGAGTCCGCATCGAGTAAAGTGTGATGGGCTCTACACCAATCACGTCCCATAGAGATCTCAAATCGTATCAAGATACGGTAATATCGTTCAACGTGCCTTCTCTCCTGGAACGCTACGAGTTCATCCGGCAGTTGGGAAACGTCTTTCTCGTTCGACCCGAAGTCCTGCGTTCTTACATTACCGAGAACTACCTCGGTCGCATCGACGCGCCCCTCCTCAAGCCATACCTGGCACAGAGGAGCGACTGGGTCCAGTTCGAGAACCGATTTAACGAGAATTCAGAGATGGAAGATACCGTCACTGATATCGCGACCAAGGGTCTCAAAGATCGCTTCAAGATAGCCCGTCTGAGTATGATGATGAAGGAGTTGGAAGGCTTAAAGATTGGCGAGGGCCTCGCAGCGGTTGGGATCGCGCAGAACTTACGTGGTGGCGGCTAGGACAACTGAGCAGTAGTTATGTAAAGGGTTGGCGGTTGCGCGATAAGAAGACCGCCGAACCCCCGTTATAAGCACACTGCTTAGCAAGAATGACACTTTGACCCCCTCCGATATGAGAACATACACCGCTAAAAAGCCTTTCTAGATCGAATTCTAAATCTAAACGGTCCTTGCATTTTCCTGAAACAAGCTGATATTTGATATTCAGAGGCTAGCTTGTTTCGCACGTTCCTCTTGGCGATGGTAGTACGGCTCCACGCTCTCTATTCGCCTCGGAATACGGGCGCACGCTTTGCTTTGAAAGCTTCGAGAGCTTCTGTTCGGTCTTTGGTGGTCAAAAGGAGATCATAAGACGCTCTTTCGAAATCAAGACCTGGGGAACCGCCGTCAGCAATCACGGGGATCAAAAAGGGGGGATTCCCAATATACCAGATTCGAGAGAAAGGTCCGCAGCACGCGAAAGAGCTTGCTTCGCAGCCCTAAGTGCCAATGGCGCTATGATTATGGCACATTAATACGGCATGGACCCATGCGGTCCTCCTGAAACACACCATTCTTGGCAATGTCCTGTGCGAGTTGCAACGCGCGGTCATACGCGGAAGAAGGGGCATTAGTGAGATAGTCCACGACGCCTGAATCGGTGTCAATGAATGGACAAGACAGTCTCAGGGGACCGCACTCACCCCATTCGAGTGCCTCGACTGCGGTCAGCATGCGCGCCGTGAACACCAAGTCCTTGGCTTTGGACAGGCCGAGGAGCCGGACAGCCCGCTGCGTGCCCCCGGCGCCAGGGATGATCCCGAGGCGTACTTCGGGTAGGCCGATCTTTGTCACGTCATGGGCTAGGACCCTCAGTGGCTTGCACTAACTCCGAGGGAGAAAGCGCGTACCAGCAACACGCAGATCGCAAGCGAAGCTGAGCTCGAGGCCGCCGCCCAGTGCGGGACCGTCGATCGCGGCAATGGTTGGCATGGGCAGGGATTCAAGTTTGGACAAGGCAGAGCGGAGATCGGCGAGGAACTTGTCGACTTGAGTGTGCGTCATATTGCGCCGCTCGATGAGGTCAGCACCGGCACAGTAGGCGCCGGGTGTCGTGGAGCAAATGATGAGGGCGCGAACACTGTGGAGTACGTTCGCTCGACGTCATTGACACCGATTGCTGTACCTACCTTTTGTCGTACTTGACGGTGTCCAGGCATTCGTGGAGCTCCTGCGCAGGGTGAGGACGTTGTTCGGACGCGGTTTTTGCGCACTTACGCGTAACATCCGCATGGAAATGGCATTCTTGGATCGTGGTCTGTTGAGGGCGAGACAAGCGATGAAAGGCTCAGAAGGCACTGGCTGAAGGAAGACCTCTGCAGTGTCAGCTGTTGACAGGGAGCGGTGAACTGTCATGCGAACTCGAAGGAGGTGGGAGGGGAACCGGGGGGGCAAGCAGCGAATGAGCCACATCGCAGTGCACGGATATACGCAAAGCTAGTTCGGTAGCTCCAAGAGTTACTGCATTTAGCAAGGTACGTGAAGAGGTGTCATCCGCCACCGTCACGTGCGAATAACCTGATAGATAACGGTGATTGTGATTGCAGTGATACAAGACCTACATACAACACCGGACTAGGACACAAGAATATCGTATATCGATGCATCGACTTCCTCGCCCGTAAAAAAAGGGCGAGCAAGCGGTTGCCAGGCATTCTATACCGTGACATAACGGGGTTAAATAGTAATAATAAAACAGGTCAAGAAGTGACCATTATGGTCCAGAAAAAAGATCGCTCAGAGGGCTTGCCCAGTGGTCGAATGATGGTCCGTCCCTATACCCACGTAGAAGGAGTCGACTGAGAAGCGGGTATTTTCCCACTGCCTGGGGATAGATTGTGTTGGCCGGACAGACGGGCGCAATACAGCAGGAGGCACAGCCTGAGAAGGGGGTACAGGCGCAGAGGCTAGCTCTACATCAGAGAATTCGTGGGGGTTGGGCATGTTGGGTTGTACATGCGGGGCCGAAGGCGGGTATGAGATACCGTAGTCGTCTGGGGAGTAAACATGCTGTGTGGTAAAATCTTGTGTGTATCCTGCATGATATCCAGTTGACCCTGGTACATCAGGCGAGAAAGCCTGAGGGTGGAAAACATGAGCGTTGTCCGGGTAATATGCAGCAAGTGGGGATGCAACAGGCATCGGGGATGCAGAGAAGTGGCCGTGATCAGAGGTAAATCCATCGTCCATCGAAGTGACTTGGTTCATGGGGGGATCGGAGGATCGATTGAGAGACTTGTCAAGATATTCCATGTCCTCTTCATAGGAACGGGAGTTGCGGCGTCTCAAGACGAGCAAAGCGACGGCAATCACGCCGGCGATACCAATCAGGCCGACGGCGGTGAACGTGCCGGCGACTGCGCCAGTGTTGGAAAAGAACCTAGAACGGGACTCAGAAGACGGGATTAATCGGGGGAGACGTCACGTACCCTGGGGAAGTGGAATTTCCGGCCGTGGAAGAGGGAGTGATGGTAGCTGGAGTGAAACCGACCATAGACGATGCTGAGGACAGGTCTGATAGACCGCCAGCATTGTATGGAGTGGATGTGGGCGTAGGATCTGACTGCTGTGCTATGAAAGTAGGTGTTGTTGTGGCAGTAGACGAAGTCGATGCTGTTGTAGAGGTAAGGGAAGAAGCGGAGGGGGAGCTGTGGGACGTGTGAGGCAAGGTGCGGCGATGGATGAGGGAGACTCACGAAGAGGGAGAGGAGGGAACGGGGGGAGAGGTCGTGGTAGGTGTTTGTGGGGATGGAGAGGGAGGAAGGGAAGGGAGAGGAGGAGAGGAGGTGGGGAGAGAGATGGGAGTGGAAGGAATGACAGAAGAAAGAGAAGTGGACAAGGCAGAAGGAAGGGAAGTTGGAACGGGGATGGCACGATGCATGTGGTGGTGGTGGTGGTGGTGAGACGCACTTGCGAGAGAGAACAAGGCGAAAATGAGCGAGAGGCCTTGCATGGCCGGGTGATGGTGATGAGACAACTTGAAGGTCAGCTGTTTAGGTAATCACTTGTCCCTCTCTCATGGCCGTCTCCGCGTCTGACATACGGAGTGCACTCTCCCTCCCTCACTCCGTTCCCGCTCCTCGCAAATCTCGCCATACTTCCACAAAGAAACCAGATGGTATATCACGCGAACTCTACTCTCTCATCGGTCCATCCGCTCCTTCCCTCGCCGCCCACCTCGCAAAACCAAGACTCAAGCAGAAACCAAACCTCGGCGGCGGTGGTACAGTGAAATGGTATGCCACTCCTTTGTTGCAATCGCCTCTCCAGACATTCTCTGCAGGGAGCACAGACAATTCACGAACAGTGCCCGCTCAGATGCACTCCAACTCTCTCACTGGGCCAAACTCTCTGACCCCATTGGCGGTACGTCATGCTCCTCATTCCTCATACATGTCCCCCAACCTTTACAGACTACCCCTTTTCAAAGTACAACGTACAGACAAATTCATTCGACTATTCTCAGGACGAGTACACCCGTCTCTTGGAGGGTTCGTCCTCTTTCGTTCCTCTTTCTCATTTTACAACAGTCCACAGACAGTGAATGGTCAAAGGAAGAAACAGACTATCTGTTCAACATCGTGCAAGAATACGATCTCCGCTGGTACGTCATACACGACCGTTACGACTACCCCGGCGGGCCCGTTCGCGCGATCGAGGTAACTTGCCCTTTCGCTCCATCCAATCACCGGTTCATACTGTGAGTCAGGACCTCAAAGACCGCTATTACAGCGCGTGTCGCAAGCTCATCAGGAATCGCCCATGGACCGGGGACGAGTCGAACAAGTCCCAGCTCCTCAATAGCTACCAATTCGACAAAGGTATCACCACCCTTCCCGTTACCGCTTATCTGTTACAAATACCGCTCCAGAACGTGAAAAAATGCGCAAAAACTACATCGCCAGCCTTGAAGATCGAACACCCGAAGAAATCGCAGAGGAAGAAGCCTTGTTCATAGAACTCAAGCGACTCGAGCAAAACGAGCGTAGATTCAGAAAAGAACGTGACGATCTCCTTCGTACTTTACTTGGTGTCGACTCGGGTCTACCCGACATCGTTGTAGAGGAAGACGGCCCTGCCGCCCTTTCCATCGACCTCAAGAAGAAGAACAAAAAAGGCACCGGTCTAGATATCGATCTACCTCCTACCCCATCCAACATCATTCAACTCGGACCCCCCATAACCAAGAGACTACCCCCAGCTAAATCTGCAATATACGGTATGACCGAGGTCCTCACTCATTCTCTCCAGCTCATCCAATTACAGACGCACAACACTGCATCGTCCGCGCCGAGCCCCCCGCTGGTCCATCCAACACGACAAAAGTCACTCACGTCCCCGTTCATCTCCGTAGTTTCAAACTTCCTGTTCCCAAGGCGACTATTGCACCCAAGGTCACACAAGCCCTGACTGAGCTGGGTATTACATACACCCGTTTGGTGATGCCAACGAGGGAAAATTATGCCCAGTTGGAATCGCTATTAGATGCTACGACTGCTTTGATCGAGACCAAAAAAGTCGTGGATAGGGTGGAGCAGGACATTCGAGTGCTCAAAATCAGGTTGGGTATGAGAGAAAGTGAGAGTGTTGATAGAGACGCCAAAGAATCAACCCCCATGGATGTCGACGAGTCCAAGGAAGAAAAAGATGCCAATTTGGATGCGGACGGCAGGGCTCAGAGCGTCGTTAGCGCGAGGAGTGGCAGAAGTAGGAAACAGGTGTGTCACTGTCTTTTCAACCATTGGTGTACTGAGCATGTGTCCAGTCACGACGGTCCATGTCGGTCTCCTCCGTTGACACCTCTGCATCGATAGCTACACGCGCAGGCATCAAGAGGCAGAAAAGGGGGTGATTTTATTGTACACCGCGTGATATAGTTCACATTCGGACGACGTCTTACACTCGATCGAGCATCAAGTACATGTTCCCTCAGCTGCGCGAAAACCGTAGGAAGAAGTTGACCACGATGGCGACTTTTAAAAAAAGAAGTTACGATCAAACGGTGGTACAACAAAGATTGATACTTACTGAGCAGTGCAACGCATAGGACGGTCTGTTGTGATGAGATCAGTGGCTGGTGTAATAGACAAAGATAGTGATACTGACCGGGCCAACACGATCATCATAGGGTCCACGGCCACCACGGCGGATGGACGCAGCGCGCCAGTGGTAAGTATACAGAGCATAGATCATCACGGACATGGCTAGTTTTGTCAACCGCGTGGACCTGTTCTGGCTGTAAGCGACGTACCAACAGCTGAAAACATTGCAGCACTGATCCTTCCGACCTGGCGAAGTAAAAAAAGAATTGATGGGATGTCGTCAAGCGCCGAGATAGAACGTACCTGGTCCCCAAAGTTGAGCAGACCGACAGCAAGACCGCCGAGGACGACGGTGAAGTGAAGCCATGATAAAAACGTTCTCTCGTTAGCAAACGAGACCTTGGGTTCTACTCTGACAGGAAGAGCGATGCGCTTAGAAGCAGTACGCTGGAGGAGAGGCTGGGTTGACATGAGTGATAATCTGCTTTAGATGGTATAGCTTGAAAAGAGTGACGAAGTCTGAGACAATTCACAGGCACCGGCAACTCGGCTATTCCCACACCCCGGATCCCATTTGGGAATTAGCCCCTGACTTATGAACGCCCCACAGCGGTGAGCCTGGCCCGGGAATGCTGTACTTGCGACCCAAGCTCAGCAATGACACGAGCACCCCAACAGGATATCGAATACGTCGACATCCGCTCAAGCTCTGATCGCCATGAACCGTCTAACTTTTACGAGAAATGGGTAGATCAATGTTCGTCGCCGCCACTCCTCGTTTCGCTCGCCATCACTCACCGAGATCGTGTCTACCTCAGCCTCTGCAAAACATTGCAGCCCAGAGCTGATTGCGTGAGTCATCCTCCACACTCGATCGATGACATCGATTCACCGAGCGAGACTTGCACCGTGACAGCGCGGACGCCCTGCGGACATTATACCCAGGGTACTCGCTCGTCGTCTCGGAAGACCACAGGCTCAACGCCCTCCGCTCGCTCCCTGACATCAAAATCCACTCTTCAGACACTCAAGATGCAAAGCTAGAATTTAAACAGCTGTCGAGCGTGGTGTTTAGACAGACACCCGCTCACGATGGCCAAGTGGCGGGGTCACTCGTTGACACGCCGATCGTTGGCTCGTACAAGGCTACTTGGAACGTGAGAATGCCTGCCTTGTCTGGCGGACACTGCTGACTGCACTCGAACAGAACAACGATTTTGTCGTGCACATCACAAAGGTACGACGGATGGATGAACCAAGGCTATGGTGCGCTAACTCTGAGCTAGTTTCAGAACGCCAACTTCCTCAAGATTGTTTATTTCATCCTTCACGACGGTCCGGAACAGCCAGTGCGAGATTTGGTGCTCGCTGCCTGCCTCTATTCAGAAAAGGCCTGCGATGAGATCTGGGTCTTCGACAGAGGGTGTTGGTCCAAAGACAAAGCACTCTGGCTCTCAGTCAAGGATGCATCTTGGGATAACGTTATCATGAAGGAGGAGAGCAAGGCGGTCCTGCAGAAAGACGTCTATGGCTTTTTCAAATCAGAGGCGACGTACAAGAAACTATCCATCCCGTGGAAGGTCCGTCTTTCATGTTGGCGACAACTTGAACTAGTTCGTGCTCACTTTACATCCTAGCGCGGCTTGATTTTGCATGGCCCACCAGGCAAGAATCTCGGTCAAACTTGACGGATATATGGTGACAAGATCTTCTTTTCAGGGAATGGCAAAACTATCAGTATCAAAATCATCATAAAGACCTGCACCGAGCGTGGGTTCACCCCGCTCTATGTGAAATCTTTCCATGGTAAGCAAGTAACAGAGTCAAACGATCCTGGCAAGGAACTTACATGAATGAAAAGCTCCTCAGGGCGAAGAAGCAGCCATGCAGAGCGCCTTCCTCAAGGCACGTCAGTCGGCTCCCTGTGTGGTATGTGTCGTACGAAACAGACGTCTTGTTATACTAAACATCATCCAGATGATACTGGAGGACCTCGATAGTTTGATCAACGACCGAAACCGCTCGTTTTTCCTGAACCAGCTTGATGGACTAGAAGCAAACGACGGCTTACTTGTCATTGCTTCCACCAATCATTTCGATAGACTTGACCCTGGCCTGTCCAGCCGGCCCAGCAGGTTCGATCGGAAATAGTGAGTCGACGATTACACACAACCGGTGGCACGCTGACAGGGGAGGTCACGGTAGCCTCTTCGATGATCCTGACTACCAAGAACGTGAACTATATGCCAAGTACTGGCAGGATAAACTCAAGGACAACAACGAGATTTCTTTCCCAGAGACCCTCGTCAAAGAAATGGCAGAGCTGACAGAAGGGTTCAGCTTCGCTTATCTGAAAGAAGCATTGTACGTTGCACTTTTACCACGTATGCAGTTACCTACCAACATTTCCCCTTGCTTAGCATGTCGACCCTCGTACGGATCACCAACGCAGATGACGACGAATGGGTAGAATTCCCGGTCATGCTGAAGAGCCAGATTATGAGTCTTCGCAAGGAGCTTGGAGAACAGACCTCTCGTCAGGTCGCCCCACAGCCGCTCATCGCTCCACAGGGCGACCCATTCTCTCAAAGATCTCGTGGCCTGATGCAACCTCCCCTGCCAACAGACGTTTCTCCCACCGACAATGCGCCCGACCCTACTTCGTTGCGCATGGGACAGGTCGCCTGCAAACGTTCTACCGACCGATCCAAATCTCGGGTCACAGGGAATGCCATTCATTCTAGTACATCTTTACCGCAAGGATGTATTCTCCACGCACCACCTTCCGCATATCCCCAGGCGATGCCTGGTTCCTTACCATCTGCTAGTAGCGTTCGCCCGGCCCACATGTACACCTTGCGGGCTCTGGCAGGCACCAGTGCCAGCACCAGTGGCGTAGGCAATGCCAATCGGAAGAACCCATTCTCTCTTGACAACCCGCCGTTGATCGAGATGGACGATGATACCCAAGTTGAAACGTCCTAGACGAGTGTCCTTTGCATCCTAGTCTATAACCGACTCCCGCTTGACGGAGGTCGTTTGTCCGTCACGCTTTTCCAGTAGTATGCCTGCCAGTGTATGTATCTTTGCCTTGTAATCGTGACTTGTAGTACTGTGGCCGCGTTGCCACGTCAGTGCTGTCAAGTGCCGCCTCGTCTTATCAAGACTCGGACGGCAGACCTGGATGAAGCAGAGTGGGGGAGCACCCCAACATGTCTGGGGAACTCTGGGCTGCACTGCATGACAACGAGTAGCGGTGACCGAAACGCATGATCGTTCGTGAGCATGTGCAAGCCATGCTT
>JBBPOC010000976.1:0-12287 GCA_038091235.1 Tylopilus rubrobrunneus | reverse complement strand
CACACTTCTAGACGCTGCTTGACGCTCTTGACAAACATGTTTCCGTCTGCTGCAAAACCATTCACAGCAAGCACGGCTCGATCGGTCCTATTGAAAGCGTGAGTCGTGTTTCACGATGGAGAGTAAGTCGCGTACAATGGAAAGACCTTTGGTGCATATCGCGTCTGGATGCTATAACCCTCGCTCTGCCTGGTATCTCCCGCGATGACTGTGAAATCGGCGCCCGCAATCGCGAGGATAGTTCCGCCATTTTCTGCGTAGGGGTTGAATTGTCTTTGGGTTGGAAGTGCCATGTCGCCGGCGGTCACCAGAGCAGCCAACGTCACTTATGAGGGCCGCGTCACTACAGTCGGAGTTTGAATACGAGTTAGGCCGAGTACTCTCCGTTCATGGGCTACTAGTAATACTGATGGGACTACCTCAGACGCGCTTTATTGCACCATGTCTGATCTTCCCCGTTTAGCGAGGACAAGCAGCGCTAACCTGCATGATCACCGGCGCGTGTTTCCCCCGCGAAATCTCCGGCATTTCTCCTACCGTTCAGTTTCCACCACCGAGAAAGAAGTAAGCTCTATGCCAGATGAACACATTTGTTCACAATGCTAGCGGGGTCACTGACACGCAATGGTCCGCTTCCCAGCTTCACAGCGGCGACCGCAACCTTTCGGAGATGTACCCAAATGTGCATTGTGACACTTGGAGGTGCACTCAGGCCAATCTTGCTCGTTTGGACGTACTTGACCGGTACTTATGGGTATATCCCGCACCACAACCCCAAGCGCTGTTGTACCGATTAAGACGACCGGCGTTTCTTAGATCAGACTGTACGCAAAATCAAAAGCTGCCAGGAGATCACGAGGCCACTCATTCAACGAGCATTTGGTCTTGAAAGAGCTCAAATATCGCCCCCGACTTCAGATATAATCATGTACTGCGTTGTCCAGAACGAGACTAGCTATCGACGAGCAATCGATCGCTCGGAGAAACTGGTCAGTGCCCTATAGTAATTGAATATCCCCTAGGTTTATTTCCACTCACTTCTCAGGTGGTCTTACAGAAAATCAAAGGGGACATATCTCGATCTCTGAAAGATAATGAGCATGCAGCCCCTTATTCAATCCACCGAAAGGCGACGTCTGCTTCATTAACAAGCTTCCACCCTTTCTTTGCGATTTGTGCAATCAACTTTATTGTCGCTCACTTCTACATGTCCGAGTTCAATTACAAGCGCAAGCGCAAACGCAGTCTGCAGGACTCAACTGTCGATGTTTCGAAGGTGAGGATGGCGTTGAACCATCTCGAAACCCTCAAGGCGGAGTTGGAAGGAAACGGAGGAATTGCACGGCATCTCAGAGCATGTACTTGCACTGGAGAACATACTAAAGGCTGCAAAGAAACTAGTGCGCCACTTATTTTCGCGTCTTTGTGCCGCCTCTGATCATACAACGGCGGCACGGCGCAGAACTTTGCTCACTCTTTTAAGATCTTCGTGATCACCGACGCACGTTCACCCTACCATGGAATACATAGCATGCCGTTTCTCTTTCCCGACAGCAGACTTAGGGAAATGCCAGACGAGGTATCTTCACAATACCAGCGCGTGGCTTGCGGCCTTATGTGCTTGTCAGTGAATCGCTTCCTAACGTGCACCTTCCCTTGACAGCGGCTACCGCATTACTCAACGACGTCATTGGATACCATGAGGGGCCGCCGCCGGGCCGGGGCATGTGTACAGGAAGTCAAGCGGGTTTTTTTTCCGTCCCGCAATGGGACTCCGTCATAGCAACGGGTGAGTACACCGTCACTTATTGATCCGAGTCGTTTCTAATGTCAGCTATCGACCGGTTTCGCAAACACTCGTCATGCAGACTGGACACCGAGGTCCCGAGCGAATGGATAGATCTTGAGGGGATCATCGTTTGTGCTCCGGCCTGAGGACTGTACCACCACCTTACGCTTCTCTTATCGCCCTGTTTTTTTTTATCGTGTATTCTGTGTCGTTTTCCGATATGACCCTGGAAGTATTTACGCCGAAAATTGTTACTTCGGAAACAATCTATAATGTGATTCCATCTTCCCCGTCATGCTTGTGGGTCCAGCAGGTGCCTGGAGGACCGTGGAATGATGTGTCTGTTTCGTGAGCAGCCATGCATGCCATACGCGGTGAATTGGCCCCTGATAGAACGTGTGTGGGGCTTCCAATTTTGGTATGACTCAGAACTTGAATGACTCGCGATCATCATAGTTTTCATCCAGCACCACCGAATACCTGAATCGAGGATTTCTGTATGAGTGAGGGAGCTTCAATCACTCTATCTGCACCGTCTCAACGTCCCCGCTAGACGCTGAAGCGCTCAACGGTCGATTGCTCTTCGCGATCCCAAAAAAAGGCGAGTATTCCTGATAAACCTGATGTTCCTAAGGTGTTGATTTTCCTGGTCAGGAAGACTGTACGAACGATGCTTGGAGCTGCTCTCCGGTACGTGCGCCGCATCTCGATGTCAATTGTAGATGCGATTCGCAATCGCGAGGGCAATGATACTGATGGAATCCAATAGGTGCGGACATTCAGTTCCGCCGATCAAACCGCCTCGATGTTTGCCTCGTAATGAACCATCCTATTGCGCTGTGCGTTCGCCCCTCTCCTCATTATGCTACTTAGCTTTTTTTCCGTCTCTCTTATTGTTATCTCTGATCTTGCGTAGAATTTTTTGTGTGAAATTTTGATTGGCATGTGCTGACCCACACACATTTCTGCACAGCGTATTCCTCCCCGCCGGAGACATTCCCTCTTTCGTTGGTAACGGTAACATCGACCTCGGCATCACGGGTCACGACGTCATCCTCGAAGCCAAGATGCAAGACAAGGTCACCGAAGTCCAGCGCCTCAGCTTTGGTAAATGCGCATTACAAGTCCAGGTCCCTGAACGCGGGCCGATTAAGACGGTTGATGACCTCGCCGGGAAGCGTGTCGTCACGAGTTTCGAAGTTCTCGCAGGCGAGTACTTTGAGCGATTGGATGATCGGTTGGGGTTATTGGCGGAGCAGCGAACCAAGATTCAGTACATCGGCGGAAGCGTGGAGGCGGCGTGTGCGCTGGGCTTGGCAGATGGAATTGGTAAGTGGGTGCACGAATGTTCAGTTAGTCTATGCGTCCCTTTGCATTGACATGCCATACTTGCTCCCTTCTAGTGGACCTGGTTGGTACGTGTCAACGGCGGACTCACCCCTGATATGCTGCGGACGATTGATATGGCTGAACAGAATCGGGCGATACCATGCGTGCGGCGGGATTGCACGCCATCGCGACGCTCCTCGAAACAGAGGCAGTTCTCATCAAATCCAACAGCCCATCACGTGCTGACCACACGCCGTTGATCAACCTCATCGCGAGTCGCATCGCTGGTGTCGTGGCTGCTGAGAAATACGTCGTGTGTTCGTACAACATCTCTCGCGAGGCGCTCCCACACGCGATAAAGATCACACCTGGACGAAGGGCACCGACAATCAGTCCTTTGGAGAAGAGCGACTGGGTAGACGTATCCGCGATGGTGGTGAAAAAGGAGTGTGCAAGAGTGATGGACGAGCTGATGAAGGTCGGCGCTGAAGATATCTTGATTTATGGGTTGCACAATTGCCGTGTATGATAGCCTGAGACTGATCGCAGAGTCCCTGACTTTGTGATGGCCGGCTTACAGAGCTAAACAATTACCAGTGTAGTCTCTTGTCTCCTTTGCGATGGCCGGCCGCCGTGGATCAAAGTTTGGTGCCTGGCGGACTATCTATTAGTACGGTTAACATTCAAATGTTCAAGGCTGGACTAAAATTTTACGAGTCCCTCTTAGATGGACTATATATAATGCCGGTGTGAGTCTGCCCTCCCGTTCGACTCCGAATCAATTTATACGAATGTCACAGTCCACGCCCGATCAGTTCAAAGGGTTGCTCGAGAAGCTCGTCAAGACACCTGAAAAATTCACTCCTGACGACCTGAAGCTCGCCCTCGAACACCTCTTGACGCCTGATGCCGTACCTCCCGCACAAATCGGCGCCTTCCTCGCTGCGACGTACGTCCACAGTGTAGCACGAGACCCAGGAAACATCGCGGCGGCTGCCGAGGTCCTCCTTTCTCGGGCATTCAAAACGGCGGTTGAGGACGGCGACAAGGATTTTATTGTCGACATCGTCGGGACCGGTGGCGACGGACACAACACATTCAACGTGAGCACGACCGCCGGGATCGTCGCCGCCGGCGCAGGCGCACGCGTCGTCAAGGTACGCCATACCCAACCCTGACCCCCCTCTCCCCGCTGACCGTCTCCATCCCCACAGCATGGTAGTCGTGCATCGACCTCCTCCTCGGGTTCCGCAGACCTCTTACAAGCACTCGGCTGCCATTTCGTCCCCCCCACAGGAGACACGCCGACGCCTATCGCCCGTATCCCATTCACCTTCATCCTCGCGCCGCACTACCACCCCTGCCTCGCCGCCATAGCGCCATACCGGAAATCTCTCCCCTTCCGCACTATCTTCAACATCACCGGCCCACTCACCAACCCCGCGCGGCCCCGCGGCATGGTCCTCGGCGTCGCCGAGCGCCAGCTCGGGCGTCCGTTTGCACAATCGCTCCGAGATGGGGGCGTCGAACGTGCGCTTGTCGTGTGTGGCACCGAGGGCCTGGACGAGATCAGCTGTGCGGGGGATACGTGGGCGTGGTCGCTCGCCCCAGACGGGACGATCACAGAGTTAGTGCTGCACCCAACGCAATTTGGGCTCAGGACACACCCACTCACAGCGGTGTCCGGGGGACGAGCGGCAGAGAACGCGGCGACGCTGACGAGACTGCTGACTCCGGGCGGGGATGGATTAGAGGACGAGGAGTTGAGGCCGGTGTTGGAATTTGTGTTGTTGAATGCGGCGGCGTTGTTGGTTGTTGCTGGTCTGGCGGTGGATTACAAGGACGGGGTAAGGCTAGCCAGGGAGAGTATCAAGTCGGGAGCGGCTTGGAGAGCGTTGGAAACGTTCCGCGAAGCGGGGCGGGCGGAAATGTCGAGCGATGGAAGCTAGTGCTGAATGCCCTTGGACTGGCAGCATGTCCTTTCAACGAGCAGGTGTAAAACTTGAAAGCTTGAACGCTGAGCCCGCCGACTGGCATATACAACAAAATTTAGCTGATAGGCTACAAAGTTCGCGAAGTATGGATTTACCCAAACGGCTGAGCTTGGCGTGTTCCACGGTCACCTCGACCCTTACCTCTCCGTATGGACTGCATACTACTATCAAGGACAAGAACGCCACATTCTATAATTATGGCCATGATCTCCATGGTGCTCGGCACCGATACGCCAGTAAGTATGCAGGGCCTTGCGACCGCGCTGTTGCGTTCATATTGCCAGTCGTCGCCGTGAAAGGTCATGACTACTTGTTCACATACAGACCATCCTTCGCCAAGCTTTAACAGTCAGTCACGGAAGGATTATCATGAGCCAGGAATATACCCGGGTCCCTGCTCGGATTCTGTATTCAATGCGAGAGGCTTATGGGAATGTGCCTAGGCAAATTCCAAAGCTTGATAGCAGGCCCTGGGCACTTGCGACCCGGAGGAATTGTGAGGCACAGCTCTGAGCTCAACTCGCAGGGGGGAAAAAGTAGGACATAGCGACGGGTGACACGTCCTGGTAAGCCTGAGTGGCTGGGCGAAAGGCCAGGCCATCTGCAACATTGTCAATGGAATTTATAGACCTTAAGGCCTTGGATGCACGATTATCTCTGCGCCCGGGAGATCACTTCAACTTGGCACCGCTCGTCCTGGGTCCGACGGTCGCTTTGAAATGGATTCAAAACACATGACTTGCCAGTGTCTCGGCAAGTATGGCATTGGTATGTCACTCGCCACGCCGTTTGTCATGGTGCCTGTAAAACGACCCTGAGGATAGGTCTCATATAGATCAGCCCGTAATGGCTCACGTAGTACTGTGGTTCTTTTCTTCGCCTTCATTCCTGCTGTGGCCTCCAACTACAGTCCTTCGTTTTTTTTTACCTGACGGGGACTCTTGCAGCCGGGGTCGTACACAGTCCATCATGCTCAATCGTGATGGCTCGGACGGCTCTCGACGTTGCTGGTCACTGTCAGTGCTAACTGTGGCCTCTCAATCTCTTGAGCAAGAAGAAGTGAGCGGTATCTCAACGGTGGTGGATCCTGCCCATGGGTCCATTCCTCCCCATAAGGATTTTGGGGTGTTGGTTGTACCTGCATGGCTGCGCTGCGACGCTGGCCAGCAAGTGGATTTGAGGTGGTGGACTCAGCTTGGCTTGGGTCTCTGCTGTACATTGTGTAAGTATGCTGTCATTCGCATGATGTGCCCTCGCTAACATTCGGAAGCGGTGGCCAATCTTTATTATTGTCAGCCTCTCTTGAGTAAGATGAATCTGTTTCTTGGGATATATTTGTTGCTAAGATGTTACCTTTCCAGTTGAGATCGCCAATTCACTTCACGCGTCATACTCGACCGTAGCATGGTAAGGCCGCCTGTGGTTAAATTGTTGTGAGCCATACTTATGGTGACTCAGGATACCTACTATGTATTCAGCAGGGTGCGTCCACGAGCTGCCGATGTGAATTCTCAAGGTTCACGGATGGCAGGTATTGTGTTGGGTTATTCTTCATCTCTCCGCTGGGCGATATGGTTCGGCGTCGTCAGCTGATCCTGACCCTCGTCTTCATCACGACCTGCCTTTCGGTGGCCTTGGCTTTGTCACGGAGCCTCACTGCCTTCTGTACGCTGGCTACCGTTGTTGGCATGTTCAATGTCACTCCCCAAATCCTCATCCCCTTGGCGGCGGACCTCGCGACTCCCGAACACCGTTCGCGCGTGGTCTCAATTCTCCAGTCTAGTCTTATGCTCGGTATCCTCCTCGCGCGCGTCCTATCGGGCGTTATTGGTTACTTCACCACCTGGCACATGGTGTACTACATTGCCATCGGCGTTCAAGTTATCGTTTTATGCGGCGCCTATGTTGTGGTTCCAGATCACCCGCCTAAGAATCCCCACCTCACATATGCGGAGACCTTACGCACTATGGTCACGTACTCGGTTACCGAGCCAAGACTAGTGCAGGCGACGTTGATCAACTTTGCCTCAATAGCCTGTTGGACTAATTTTTGGGTGACCCTCACATTTTTGTTGGGTGATCAGCCATATCATTTCCCGACGTGGGTACCCCTCCGCTTGCTATGTTTCGTTTGCAAAATCACTCACTCACCTTACGATCAAATCTGCGCCGTGACCTGATGCACTCATTTCGGCACGTCTAGGTTGTATATCGGTCTATTCGGATTAATTGGTATTTTGGGCATTTTTTCGGGCCCACTCGCGAGTCACTTTATTGACCGGTTCGGTTCCTGGGTTTCCGTCCTCGTAGCGACCCTTTTCCTATTGGTCTTGCAATGTGTCGAGATGGCCGCCGGTGGTATCCACATTGCCGTCGTCGTCATCGTATGCTTTGGGATTGATGCGTTTCGACAGACGCAGACGGTGTCCTTACAGACCATCGTGTTGAGGTGAGTCTCTGTGATAATGTGCCGAGTTGCGGAGATGAACATAGATACGCAGTATATCCGAAGAGGCACGCTCTCGTTTGAATGCTATCCTTACGGTATCAGTGAGTACCCTGCTCATACTCGGTCTTTGACCGCAACCACTTCACCCACAAGTCCCCGTGTCCTTTCCTTGACGTCTTGCCACGCTCTTGATGCACTTGCGCTCTTGCTCATTTACGTCAACAGCTGTTCGCAGGACAAGTTATGGGGTCGTCCGTCGGTTCACACATTTTCCTTCATTACGGCTGGCGCGCCGCTGCTGGGCTTTCTGTTGCCCTTTATGGGTGGCAATTGCTCGTCCTGCTCGTGCGTGGACCACAATGTGGACGTCACGTTTGGTTTGGTTATGGAAGTGGGTTATCGCTTCGTGATCAGCAACGTACCAAAGCTGGGTCGCGCGTGGAGAGTGTGGGTGATTGGGCGGAGACAGAGACGGCGGCGCAAGCGAGTGCCGAGACGTTGGTACATGGAAGTTCGTGCTGGTCAGGAAAGCAAGTATAATCGATCTTATCCTATCTATCTTACAGATCAAGGGCAAAAAGGGTGAAAATATTTCGTGCACTCTGTAATACTATACATCGGTCCACAGATTACAACAGAAAGTTTACTAGTAGAACTACTTGCAATTGTACGGTCCAGGTACTGAGTATCTGCCATTGTGCGAATAAAATCATTGGGGTTCGCTACGGAGAGGTACCTTAACTCATCTTTAATGTGCAGGTAAGATGGAACAAAATAACCCCTCGACCTCGAGATTACCAAATGGCCTCGCTCAGGGCAGAAGTGAAATATTTCTTCCGTTCTAAGGACGAGACGGGCACATAACAAATTGCGCAATGCAGCCTGAGCGCGTAGAGGGGAGTTCCCCGAACCACATATATACTGGGGAGATTAGTCAATGTAACTGGGCAATGCAGGTGGTTCCACCTAAGTCGGATACTGACAAGTCCCGGTGGAACTGTATCCGGCCCACGTACAGGATTCCAGGCCTGTGTGTCGCGCACAGCGAGAAAGGAGTCCGTGACATATAACCAGGTATCACCTGATTCGCCCGGAGGGCCCAGAAAGTGGTCGAGCGACCCCTTTGACCCTACTGCGGGCTCCCAAGTAATATGATCTAAGGTGGAGCAGATGGGGTGGGTCAGCCCCCCAATGAAGACATACATAATACATAGCATGCTTGGCAAGCGAGATACGGTTTCACGGGCTGCAGTAGAATCTGCACTGGTTGCTAAGAGAACCCACATCGGGCGCCGAGACCCTTGGAATGTGACAAGCGCTCGCAGACAGTGGTTGTCAAGGACTATGACTCCGGCTTGAAATTAACCAATTCGAAGGAAAGAATTTCAAGCTGGTTGGAGCAGGCGGTGCCTTGGGTCGCTTCCGCAGTCTCTACAGCGATGTCGACGCAGTCCGGCTTCCATTGCAAGATCGCAGACACCGCCGTTGCACAGTCTGCTTTGAAAGTTATGTGTGAAACCGCGGAGTGCTTGCAGGCAGAGGCGTGTTCTTGGCCTGCGTAAAAGTTTTGGCAGAACAAAACAGGGCCGTCGCCGCTGTGACAACTTGAACCTAGTCACGATGTAACATCGTTAGCACCAGGCACCATCACGACTTTCAAACTTCAACTTCATTTTACACCTTCGCAATTAACGATTGCTGACTTGGCCAAGAATCGACAGCTAGACTCGGATGATCCCATTTCCTGGCACTGCCCTAGCGAGGTAGTTTGAAGGGTTCACACTGCCCAGGGGCCACACGTGTTGGGCAATGAACAAAGTCCACGGAATGCATACCTCGTTGCGTACCGAGTGGCACGGGCCCAAGAAGAATGCTGTCATCGCGTCGGGTATGTAGTTACTAGCTAGGCCAGGCTGTCATTCGCTCAGTTGGTGCCTGGCTTTCAGTGACACCTACCCTCATCCTCGATCATATGCATACCTGTTTTGAGTCAAAGCCTGGAAGACAAACTCGTGGTCTTCAATTTATATGATCTCCGCCGCGATCACTCCTAGTTTATTTATCTTCCTCCGCTCATCGCCCTACACAGGCACTGGTCTTTCTCCTCTACTATTTGCCAGTTCTAGCCGCATCGAGCAATTTCTGCAGTGAAAAGATCACCATCAATATCGGCAGCAGACGGCAGGTGGGTTTTATCCTCATTATGTCACCCACGTTTTTGGTAATGAGTACACCTTGCATGCTGGTCCAGGTCTCCGCACCGCGAAGAGTGTAGTTACGCCTGCAGGCCAAGGCGATGATTCATATTCCCGCTTACTGTGCGCCGCGAGGTTTTATACCTGATCCTGCTGGCTGCTCGGCTGCTCGTGTTTCTGCATCCCCTCCTGTCCGATTCCATCGCTGGCTACTCGATGGATGTGGAACAGGCCCGCTCGACTTTTGAAGAACCTTCCGCGCCACATAAGGATTTTGGGTTCCTTGTCGTTCCAGAGCGACTCAGATACTCTTCCACACACCCGTTTCAATTTGGACTGTGCGCCCAACTCGTCTTTGGCTCAGGATGTGCACTCAGTTAGTGTTCATTCATCGCAGGGGGTCCTTTCTGACCTCCAGAAGCTGTTGCAAACTTGTACTACTGCCAACCACTCCTAAGTACGTCTTACTTTCTTTGCCATTCCTACTGTGGCTCATTCCGGTCCACAGTCCAGATGTCGATTGATTTCCAGGTGACGTACGAGGAAGTATCACAGTGAGCAATTTTATATGACGGTGTAACTGTTCTTGTCTGATCATCATCTCCAGGATTCCTACGATGTATCAAATTGGGTATGTTTTCTTGCAATCTATCGACCAAAACTGAGCATGTTCGGGGAACAATAGTTATTGTATTGGACTGTTTTTTATATCACCTCTGGGAGATCTTTTCTGGCGGCGTCAGTTAATTCTGACGCTCGTGTTCATCACAACATGTCTTTCAGTTGGTTTAGCACTGTCGAAAAACCTCCTCGTGTTTCAGGCATTCGCGTTCCTCGTTGGAGTATTCAACGTTACCCCTCAAATTCTCATACCCTTTGCCGCGGACCTGGCTTCTCCGGCACAACGTGGAGCGGCAGTGTCAGTGCTGCAAGCAGGCGTCATGCTGGGAATATTGCTAGCTCGAGTGATAGCTGGGGTCGTTGCCTACTTCTTTCCTTGGCGCGTGGTTTACTATACTACTGTCGGGATCCAGGTTATTGTCTTGTGTGGAACCTACCTGCTTATACCGGATCAACCATGCAAAAATCCGGGTCTCACCTACCTCGAAATATTCTACACGATGGCGAAGTATCTCTTCACCGAACCGCGACTCCTACAGGCAGTGTTTATCAACGTTGCATCCGTTGCATGCTGGTCCAGCTTTTGGGTGACCTTGACTTTCCTTCTGGGAGGTCCACCCTATTACTATTCGACGTAGGTGCCCATATTATTGCATTGAGCTTACTAAAACTGAATTGCAAGATTATACATTGGTTTATTTGGTCTCATCGGAGTTGTGGGCGTACTTTCGGGCCCTTTGGTCGAGCGGTTCATCGACCGACTTGGCCCTTGGATGTCCTTGCTCATAGCAACATGCTGTCTTCTCGTCTTACAAGGCGTCGAAACTGCAGCCGCAGGGGTCAACATCGCTGCTGTGATCGTCTTTTGCATAGGAATCAATGCTTTCCGGAAATCCCAGACCGTTTCTCTGCAAACCATCGTCTTTGGGAAAGTCCTTGCCTGGATTATTGAATGACGCTATCTAACCTTATCTTTAACCAGGATCTCGGAAAACGCGCGTTCGCGCCTGAATGCTGTGTTGACGCTTTCGGTATGCATTTCAACTTCACCGGAACAAGATTGAACCTCACTTAACCCCTCGTTGGTCTCAGCTTTCTGCTGGGCAGGCGATGGGCACGTCTGCGGGATCCCGTGTCTTCTTGACATATGGCTGGCGTGCGGCTTCTGCTCTTTCGATGGCGTTTTATGGATGGCAGTTGTTTGTTCTCTTCTTGCGGGGGCCGAACTGCAGGCGATCAACGTGGTTTGGCTACGAAGGTGGATTCGCCTATCAAATGGAGCAAAAGCAAGTTGGAACCGAGACCCCTGCGACCCAAACCTCTTCCATGCTCGAGGTGGTAGGCTCCAGCTCGTCAGATCGGATAGAACACGAGAACCCTCAAACGTTACGGTGACTTGTTCACAATTCACGCTTGGTTCACTCTGGAATTCTTGACTTCAGTCATATATCATTATCTCATTCGCAGAGCGTAGATCTACTATACTCCTCATCCATTGCTATGGACTCGTCATTCACTTGAACCCTACATTTACTTACCTTACTACGGTCTTACTAATGACGGCTTTCCCTTATTTTCCCTGAGGCAGTGCCCAGACATTATTATGTAACAAGTAGTACTTCTACGAGTCGGAGCTACTAGTACCGGGCCTTTGCATCGCAACTTGTTTCTGTCTATGACTCAGTTCCTTTCAACGAGTGCCACTCAATGGCCATATTGACCAATGACCATCAAAGTCCAAGCTATTTATACTGTGCGGACTCACGGCGTGTCAATGCCCAGCTAATCTGAATACCATTCGCACTTGGTGACATTCTATTTTCTTCGTTAACGAGCGTTCACTATCACGGCGCACGCTGCGGCGTGTCCCAGATCTCGAGACCCGTGTATTTATGGCTCACCAGAGCACA
>JBBPOC010000975.1:0-12293 GCA_038091235.1 Tylopilus rubrobrunneus | reverse complement strand
TCATCTCAATGCGCGTTTCAAGCTTAGGACAACACGAGCATGAAGCGGGACTCCGGGGCCCAGGGCGGGTTCCACAATCTGCGTTCTGTGGAAGCGGAGCGCCCGGTGATGTGTTTGTTCCCACCCTTAGTCTTTATGCTGCAAGTCTGCGACCTACTCAATTTACATGAAGAAACCATTCTGTGACGGGGGCGTGGGGGTTGGAATGTTTGCAGCAATGACAGCGAAAGTTGATCAAGGTCAATATAATTTGGGTCGATGTTTGCATAGATAGGTTGTGGAACAAGTCGAGTCCGACCAAATTGACGATCTCAGCCACTGGCAGGATGGATTCAAATCCCAACCTGACTTTTCTCGACCTCGTCAAGCGGTGCGACAACTTCCATCTCCCCACCGACCATGGTTCATTAGATACAGCCACACACAAAAACTACGTGGTGCCGTGGTCGCTATCCCCGTCTCCGGAAAGCCCCATCATTGGCTTGCTAAAGCCAGAGGTCATTGACGTTCTGCGCCATGAGCCACCGGGCACCTTCGTCATTCCCGAGCGAACAAGTCCAGGATCCAGATACCGCATTAGCTTTGATCTCTCCATCGATACCCCGTCCAAGCGCACAGAGGCCATGAAGAAGCTTTGTGAGCGATGGCGCGATAGCGGTGCCATCTTCCAAGACACGATCGGACCCAAGAAATGGAGAAGCGAGATGTATCCGGTGTATAGGAACCCGTTCGGCGTCCATCGCGTGGATAGCAGTAACTACCTGTTCGAGATGGAACGCTCTGCCTGTTCATTGTTCGGGGTCGCTACATACGGCGTGCATATGACGATCTACCATGAAGACGCTGATGGTAGCAACCTGCGAATCTGGACCCCCACCCGGTCTCGAACAAAACAAACGTGCGTATTCATATCGTAGTCCTCGATGCTGCTGCAATGCATTCGTGACCGTTCAGATGGCCGGGTTACTTGGACAACAGTGTAGCAGGGGGGATACCAAGTGGAATGTCCACCTTTGAAGCTCTTGTCAAAGAATCGATGGAGGAAGCAAGCATTGATGAAAACATCGTGAGGGCGCATGCAAAATGTGCGGGTTCGGTCAGTTATTACTTTGAGTGAGTATGCAACCTTTGGCGTATCCTTTTGCTGACGGCACAAAGAACCGCTGAAGGACGACTGCAGCCTGAAGTCCAGTAAGGTCGTCGTACATTGCATGTCGATTACTGCCTTACTAGTCCCCGACGAGATACGTGTACGACCTCAAGATGCCGCCTGATGTTGATCCCACTGTGCTCCAACCGAAGCCGCTAGACGGAGAAGTGGAATCCTTTGATGTAAGGTCCCTAATATAGACTGGCGCAATGACCAGCTAATGGACAACCTCGTTAGCTATTACCGGTAGGTGCTGTCGTCGCGAAAATGAAGCAAGGTCTATTCAAAGCCAACTGCGCAGTAGGTGGGTTGAGAATTGCCTGTCTGAATCTGTTGCGGACTTTGACCACGACGTACAGTCTTGATCGACTTCCTTGTCCGCCGAGGGTATATTACGCCCGACAATGAGCCTGATTTTATGGAGATCGTCACGAGAATGCACACCAGGTTTGAATTTGATAGATGGTGAAGTGGACAATCTGGGAGAAGAGTAGTAGTACAATTTGAAGTAAACCAGCACGTGATGTAGGACAGGTTAGCCCGACCTTATTGAGCCTCCGACAATACCTACTCGCATCTGATATGGCCTACTTCTTTGCGTCTCCGGTTGACGTGGACATCAAGCTCGATGGAGAAGAACTCCGGAAACAGGTGGATGTGAAAGGGGACAAGGACAAAATTATCCAATGTCCGGTTTATTACGATGGCGACTCAATCGGCGGACAGGTTCGTCTCGTGTTATTGTGCTCCGAGGCAGCATGTTTAATGCGCCCATAGGTTATGATACGTGTACGCGATGGGAAGAGAATGACACACGAAGGCATCAAGGTCGAGTTCGTGGGCACCATAGGCATGTTGGATGACGTCCCGTGCTATCAGCCTCCCTCACTCATTCAGAGCAGAACTCTTCTATGACCGGGGGAATCATCACGAATTCCTATCGCTCTCTCAAGAACTGGCATCGCCAGGTGAGCTACGACAGGCCCAGACATTCGAGTTTCTCTTCAAGAACGTGGAGAAACAGTTCGAGAGCTATCAGGGTATCAACGTGAAACTACGGTTGGTCTCGATTGCTCTCGGGTCGCTGCATGGCTTTTGATGCTTGACAAGATACTTTATACGGGTGTCCGTCTCACGCCGGATAGCAGACGTCACGAAAGAGAAGGATATTTGGGTCCACTCGTACCGCATGCCGCCCGACAGCAATAATGCGATCAAGATGGAAGTGGGCATCGAAGACTGTCTGCACATCGAGTTCGAGTACAACAAGTCAAAGCATGTCCCCCTTTATTGTTCGCTCGACACAAGCTCATGACCGAGGATGACTAGGTACCATTTAAAAGACGTCATCGTGGGCAAGATTTATTTTTTGCTCGTGCGCATCAAAATCAAACACATGGAACTCTCCATTATACGGCGCGAAACGACGGGCTCACCGCCGAATCAGTACAACGAAAGCGAGACCATCACAAAGTTTGAAATCATGGATGGCGCGCCCGTTCGAGGTGAGTCAACCCTTTCCTGTCGGGAAAGCGCGACATCTCGAATTGGTTACCGTCTAGGTGAAACTATACCTATCCGATTATTCCTCGGAGGCTTCGACCTCACGCCAACATTCCGCGACGTCAACAAGAAATTCAGTGCACGGTATTATCTCAATCTGGTTCTCATCGACGAAGAAAACCGGCGGTACTTTAAGCAACAGGTTTGTCGTCTTTTCTCAAGCCATCTGGTGCTCAACACGCTTTTGTCTACAGGAGATCACGATATTTAGAATACCGGAGGTGAGCCATTTTTGATGATGTTCCCCTCCACTCCCCTGAAATCATTCCTCAGAACTAGGTTTCCGTTAAGCTACCAGATCCTGTGCCCTTCTGTTTATCACTTTGCCATGATGGCTTCTCACAACGCTGGTATCAATCGTCAATGTTTCTGCGTGAAAGGAGGAACCGATACAAATCAGGCCGCGGTAATCTATACCTATGGAAAGGCACTAGTAATACAGTGCATATTAAAACTCCAACAACTTAAAGCGCCAAATCACAGGGAAAGAGGCCCTGTCCCGATTCAATCTCCTGGTGTCCTGGTATAACGGTCTGACTCGGTGTATTCATATCCCAACGCTGGTGCGGGGCTGGCTTGGCTTGGGGTGCGTCCTGGCGTCATCCCCAGATCTCCAAATGTAGGAAAGACTCGGAGATTCTCGCTAGACCTTGAAGCACCACCAAGGCCAGACGTGAGACGAGCGGTCCCGGGCCCCGCGGTGCCTCTGCGGTACATCTCAATGTCCGTGGGTGTGAGAGGCGTTCGGGCAGTTCGGGGAGATCTTGCTGAGGCGAGCCACTCCGCGGAACGGATGCTCGCATCGCTCAACGCTATGCTCGCCCTGTTAATGACGTCGCGGGCTATCCTTAATGATCTGGGTGTGCTGGGTGTGCTATGTTCTCCGGCTAGTGTTGTATCTGGGCTGTAGCCAGTGGTATCGATCCCCAGACTGTTGGGTGTCATGGGAGTCACCGGTGACTCCACGGAGTACTTGGCCGTATCTCGGGTCAACCCTCCCCAAGTGGACGTTGCACGTTGGCGCCGCTCCGACATAAACGCGATGTTGTCAAGGAGAGGCGGTGCGGGCTTCCGCTTGATCGATCCACTTGAGCTGAGGGTGACAGTCGGGCCGCCTTCCTCACTCAGGTTGTTTGCTCCCCCGTCTTTGCGTAAGCTGGACTGGCGGGAGACACCAACGACCGGGAACGGATCTTCTTCGTACCTTTCGCCCAAGATGGATCCGCGGTATTTGCCCGTCACGCGTGGCGGAAGGCTCGGGAACTTGCGCTCGAGGTCACGAACGATGCTGAGGCTGTCCGAGATGGTTCCCCCGCTTTCGGGCCTTGACTGGATCTTCTTGGGCGGCCACATCCAGTCGTCGTGGTCTGCTTGCGGATCGGTGCTGGACAAGACCAGCGCCGATTTCGCTCTCGGTGTTTCGCGCACCGCATTGCGCGCGGCGACCATCTCGTCCTCTCCATCTTGGTTGCCAGTGCCAACGCCCGGGACCAACCCGGAATGAGACCGTCGTCTCTCGTCCGCGAGAACGGCTTGTGCAGGAAAGTCGAGTGCGGAAAAACGAATTTGCAAGAAAGGCGCCTGTCCTTTCTCGTAGTGGACGGTGACACGCTGCTCTCTAGGCCGCTTCTCGGACGTCAGGTATTCTGCGGTTGGAGGGGGTTCTGGGTATGATCGAGAGATGCGGCGAAACATGTTTCGCCGTGCATCGATGCCGATTATGTGGGATATCCGTTGGTTGATCCGAGATGCACCGCGCAGTTCTTCTGTGAGGATGTGAAAGTTTTCTGCGACGTCAAGACTGTTTGGAGAAAGGTTAGGCAAGGGGTAGCAAGACGCGAAGCAAGTAGAGCGTACCCTTTGAGCAAGCCAAACATGAGAGTACCTCGCGCGACCAAGCGCAGTATTCTGCGGGCCAACACAATACCGAAACTAACTCTGGCGAACCCCGTGGCGGATTCAACGACACCGACCATGATGCCGACAGTGATCCAGGCGATCCCGTTGAAATAGTGGTTTTCATCGGACTGGGTGAGTTCTATCCGTCTTTGGTCTAGGAATGCTCTGGAAAAGCGAGAGAAAGCGAGGAGAAAGAAGAAGAACTGGATGGTGGTATACGTCGCGAGAGAAGACCGGCTCAAAGCAAACCACAAAATCTCGCTGTCATGTGAAAACCAAACGATGACCAGAGGCTGATCGGAAGCCTCTCCTGGTGGTGTAAATGAGTGCATTGCACACATTCGATACGGTAACACAAGACACACCGATATATATTCCGACCAACGATGACACCTCGTTCAGCGCCACAGCTATCAGCAGGAAGACGAGCAATGAGATCTCGAGATAAAGCTGGGCCTTGCGAGGAAAGGTGGGGATAAATTCATGGTAACTCAGACGATAAAGATAGATCCAATAGAGGAGGATAGTCGTGAACGACGCAGTTCCTGACGAGGATTTTTAAATCACCACACGATCATGGAGACTTGGATAAACGCACCAACGAGAATATCAAGCGCTCTAAAAATCGAGAGTGACATACGCACTGCGGGAATAACTCGCGACAACATATCGAGCAGGGCCCATGCGAAATACAAGACACCGTCCGCGACAAGGAGGACTTGCGCCCACCTGTCAACACGAGATGAATGGATTCTGGGGCAGTCAGAAAAGAGTCCGGACACTTGCCTGCCCGGTCCCGCGTATAAGTAAATGAAGATTAAGGATAAAATGACCTCGATTGCCGGGGGTATAATCAGGGCCGCAGATTCCCCGTCGGTAAAGCCGACACAGCGAAGATTCGGGGCGAGTGACAGACAAACAAGGTTCGGCTGGTTCATAGGTACAAAAGAACGGAAGAGGGTGCTAGCATGTCACGCTGGCCTCCAAGGAAGGACAAAGGCAGACTGGCTGCGGGTGGGGGGAGGCTCTCGAGAGCTGGACAGCGGGTTCGTGATGATGGGAAAGAGCAACAAGAGAATTTGCCATGTCATAGCCTCCTATCATGATAGTACTCACCGAGTCTCTCCGTTGCCACACCATTGGCGGCTGTTACCATCCTGACACGGCAAGTGCAGATAGAGGGCTTCTGTTTTCAAGACTCTCTGAACCAGTCTTGACTGCATCCTACCACTCTCTGAGTGTTTCACATGCAAAAAATAGACCTTACACTGGGTTGGAAGTGCAACTGAAGTCTATTCCCTGCTCGAGTTAGGCTTACCGTGCTACTACTGTGATTCGGATTTGCGACCCGGACTTTGCGGCGCCTGATTGAGCAGTTTGAAACATCGCCGTCGAGTCGCCGAGCCTGGACGACAATAAGCTCGAAAAGCGGCTCAAGACCTGTCAGATCCGATCGAAATTCCCACAAGCCGTTCTGTTCTGCGATGGTATGTCGTCCTCCTCCCCCAACTTGGTCTCCCATAATCATGTCCAGCACAGAAAATTTCCGTTCTCCAACATGCCCCGTCCGCGCATCTGCCAACCAGACATGGCGACCCAACACCGACCTCGCGCAACCTCGATCCCCTCCTTCACCCCTTTGCACGTGCTCGCGAACGGATCCGTGCTGTCAATGCCGCAAAAATGGACAGGATGTTTGCAAAACCGTTTGTCGCTAGTCTGGAAGGCCACATCGATGCCGTAGAGGTGCTGTGTAGGAAACCGGGAACAGTCCACATCGTCGCCAGTGGTAGTTGGGACGGCGGTGAGTCCTCCGTGTCCAGCCTCGGTCAAAGACCGACCGACCGCAGGTGTCATCGTGCACAACATCGCCGAGCAAAAACACATGCATCAAATACAAGGTGCCCACAAGGGAAAAATATCTGGACTCTGCTTTGCAGACAATGACAGGCTGCTTAGCTGCGGTGTAGATTGCAACGTCAAACTCTGGGGTGCTTCACCACGGGAGCAAACCTCTGTCAGTTTCTTTCGTTCACCCCCTTTACACACCGGACTAACAGCCCATCTAGCAACAGAAACCGCTCAACGTGTTTACGGGGAAATCACCTTTCAAGTACGGGCTCTTGTTGACCTACGAGATGACCCCTCTCATACGATTCCACATAGCTCCATCGATCACCACAGAACAGATGCTCTCTTTGCCACAGCATCAAATATAGTCCAAATATGGGACGAGAACAAGTCAGTTTTTCTTGCCTGGTTGCATCGACCTGCTGCTAAACACTCCCGTAGGAGCGCCGCCATCTCCAATCTCACCTTCCCCACGGCCACCGAGACCATCACCTCGGTACGATTCAATCTCGCTGAAGCCTCTGTGCTCGGGAGCATAGGCTCCGATCGCAGCTTCACCCTCTACGATATCCGCACAGGCAAAGCCGAGCGGAGGGTCATCACGCAGATGCAAAGTAATGCGCTATCATGGTCTCCGACTTTCCCTACATCCGTGCTCCTCGCGTCTGAAGACCACAACTTATATACGTTCGACGTCCGCAACCTGTCAACCCCAACACACATATACAAGGGACATGTTGCAGCTGTGATGAGCTGTGACTGGAGCCCAACGGGTCTCGAGTTTGTCAGTGGTGGGTGGGATCGAACCTTGCGCATATGGAAGGAAGGACGAGGTACACAACCAGAGGTGTATCACACAAAACGGATGCAGAGGTGGGTCATCCCTGCTCGCAGAGACGTTTCCTCATCCACGTCATAGAGTATCATCTTCGATATTCACTGCGGACGCACGATTCGTCCTCTCAGGCTCGGATGACGGGAACGTCAGGATATGGAAAGCCAAAGCCTCGGAGAAACTGGGCATCATTACAGCGCGAGAGCGTGCCGCAATCGAGTATCGCGAAAGTCTCAAGGATCGGTGGAAACATGACCAGGAGGTCGGCAAGATATCGCGGTACGTTGTGAGATGGTACCACCAGTCATGTCGTCTGAAGCACTCTAGGGCTCGTCATCTACCCAAGCCTGTATATCAGGCAGCAAAACTCAAGCGAACGATGCTCGAAGCACGGCGTGTCAAAGAAGAACGTCGGCGGAAGCATACCCGCGCTGGAGAGAGCAAGCCCAAGGCGGAGAGGCAAAAAGTCGTTCTTGCAGAACATACCTAGCAATGCTTTGTCTTTTGGGTGGTCTCATTCCATGGAATTTGATATCTCCCCGTGGAGGAACAATTTCGCGGTTGCCGCCGAGAAGTGGTGGCACGGAAATCTGACGGACTGGGTGTCCCAACCTATATGATTGGCTCAACACTTAAGCCTAGTGTGTCAACGTCTCAGTGCTTGTCTGGAAAATCTAATATACAATATGTATGCCGATGCATGTTTCACACCAAATGTTTGACGACAAAAGGAAACCTGTCGAGAGGCATTCATGGTTACAAGATGATGATCTCACTTTGAAGAAATGACAGGACTACAATAAGAAAACGACAAGAATGAGTGCCATGACGGGATCGAGAGAGAAAACACGAACAGAGGAGGTATCGTGTCCAACGTAGGCATATACCACCGTGGCTTCTCTTCCATGCCTAGCAGTTCCATCCATTCCGGTACTCGACCTGCTGCTCGCTGAAGCTTCTTCCGATTCCAGTTGGTCGCGAGGGAGATACAGACTGAGTACCCGAACTCGGCGTCCGAGGGATCGTCGACAAAATGCAGTTGAAATCCAGGAAGACGAAGGACAAGGTACCCGAGAACGGCGCTTTCAATCGCTCCCGGACCCCAGTGGGGTTTCCCGATGTTGTGATCTCGAGCATACTTGGTGATCCATTCGTCGCTGAGCTTGTAGCCGTAAACGCGATAAGGGTGGGGAGGTGTGGGCGGACCCAGAGGGCCGTCGGGCCGAAGCGAAACGGACTTGGACTCGGCGGGAGCGGTCAAAGGAGATTTCTTTTCTGACCTGAAAGAGCGTCAACGAAGCACATCGCGTAGAGACAAAAACCAACCAGGTCTGCGAACCAGCGGGCTGAGGATCGGTGGGTAGGGCTGTAATAGACGGCTGCTTTTCAGACCTGCAAGAGCGTCAGTGCAGAAAGGGCGGTACCCTCCGTGGCTTACATGGTGGTGGGGTGAAAGATACGAGTTGGAAGGTCCAAGACTAGTCCACGAACTTGTACTCGCGTTGAACAATGGTGTCACGTGAGTTGACCTGTTTCCGCTTCCACCTATTGTCTTCCCGTCAGGTTGAATGTCAATGCAATCTGATTGTTGCCCAAACATGGTTGTGACATGTCGGTTGTGGGCTATAAAGGTCAGTTCTAGTTGCGCGCTCGTCTTGCAAAGCAGCTCGCATCCATAGCATGTCTGATCGTACGGACTTCTGTCTTCCCGGACACGTCTCGCATCCCCTCGCTGAACGCAAGTGTCTGCTCTCCTTGCTCGCTGCCTATAGCCGGCAGTGGAATCCGCGCAATCTAGAACACCCTTGGTACGAACCTTGGGGTCAAATCTTGGCAGCTCTCGTCGATGGACAATCTTCATTCTCGGTCGCTCCCCAACCATACCTTTGGTACGACTCGTCCCCTGCATTCCAACCACATACTACACCTGGCCCGGACTACCTCATGTCTACCAATGATGAAGAACTTGATAGCTTCCTGGACGGGGTGGGAAACGATACATTGGATTCCATCCGCACTATATCTATTCCTTCCCACCGCGATCGTTCCCGCATTCCCGATTTTGCGATCACTCGCAAGGTGTCTTTTCCCCGACAGGACAATACCAGCGAATTTTCGTGCCTCTCTCGGCGGGTCACCTATGTCGGCTACCCTTTACTTGCAGAGCTCAAGCGTCCAGGCCATCGTTCCGACAACATTCGCACAAGCTTGTTGAATTCCAGAAGCAAAATGGCACTTGCTCGCACTCAGCTCTTCAAGCAAGCTTTCCATCTCTTCAGCATGTACCCCCATCAACAGTCCGTCATACTTATCGCCATCACCGGGTTTTGGTGGTCGTACTGCATCCCTTCTCGTCAGCAGATGGAGGGTCGGCCACGACCTAATGAGAAGGAAGACGACGATGATGATGAAGAAGACGGGCAGGAAGCGCCAGACCCAACCTTCCAGGATCAAGATGGCATTCATCCCGATTTAGCGCAGGAACCGTCAGGCTCCGACGACAACCTTGTAGCAGGCCAAGCCCTTCAAGATCAGCTTCTCGCTTACGGATTTGACCTCACTAGTCTTGGGGATTTGAGTCCACATAAAGTAGAGTTCCATACCATATTGCCCAAAGGCAAAATCAGACTCCTTGACGACGGTGAATGGTCTGATTACTTGCTGTACGGGACTGCGTCATCGAATCAGGTGTTGAGCTTGATTCTCGACCGGTTACGTGATGTGATACACTACCATTATCGGGGGGAGATGGGTTAGTACAAAATTTTCAAAGAAATCTATGTAATCATTTCTTTCTTCCGTACCAATTCTTTACATACTCTTTCTCGATAGTACCACGAAAATTTGCGAAAGTAGCCCATGACTACATAACTGTTCCAGCTGAATAAACGACCTTTTGACAAGTCGCCTTTGGTATCATCATTGGTATATCTTGGTTCTAGTCTGCCCAGCGGGGACTTGGAGCGTGGCAGACAAGTGAGTCACTCAAGTTCCAACGGCTACCGCCCCCGGGCTGTCGTTCAAGTTAAGTACGAGGAAGATACAGGCGCTATCTAGGGTACTAGTTCGCAGAAGCCGTCTGACGCATTGACATCACACACTGGCACATAAGTGCAGAGAGTACTAAGCATAAGGGGAAAAAATCAAGTTGTAGGAAGCTGAATCTCAAAGTCCCAAAACCCAGTATTTCGCGCGGATGGAACCTAGCAGACACGAACCTGGGGGGCACGGCCTGAGGGCTGCAGATTTGGGATTTCTCTTCCATGCCCAACAATCCTAAAGTAAAAACTGTATGCATAGTCAGATTGTCGACGGAAAAAAAAAGGCTGAAATCCAGGCAAGCGGGACGTGAGGTACTAGTATTAGTGGTATACACGCGCCGAAGCAACGCACAAGAATTTGGAGTTCCCCGCGAAACAACACGCATGACAATTTCACTTCAGAATAACATCCTTCAGTTGAGTTGCTGGGGTCGCCGATGGGTATGCTCTTGTCTGTAAGCGTGCTTTGGTGGCTTGTTCGAAAGCATAAGCAAGACCGATCAGCTTGTATTCGCTGTACGCTGTCCCAATGAATGCAATGCCGAAAGGCATGTTTGGGGTACACGTGTGAAGCGGTGCGGGTTTCAAAGGGACGGGTTGCACGTATTGCGGGTAATGTCCAAGGGGTACTGTTGCAGTGTTTCCTGGTGGGTGAAAATTTCGACCTGTTTGTCATCGCACTCACCAGAGATGATTGGGTAGCCAGTGACCCCAGTGGGCTTCGTCGCATAGCCTGAGAGTCACTGTATGAGTAAAAACGACACAAATTCTATTCGCGCACTGTCAGTTGGCAGAATCAAGGCGTCTAGTTGATGAGCTTGGAGTGCTGCATCAATCCCTCGAGTACGTCCCAGCTCCCAATCCTCCGCCAATGCGGCATAGTATTTCTTGTCAACTTGGCTCGCCTCGGAAGCAATCAACCTTGGGATAAATCTCAGCGGCATTGACAAGATGCGGACAAACGACGAACTGGGACTGATCCGTGTAGTATGGTACCGGTAATTCGATATCTGCGTGCGCAAGGTTGAATCTGATAACATCTGCCAGAGTCCTTACTCCAGTGGGGACTTCCACCAACTCTGCCAAGTACTTGTTTAGTGCTGGCTTAAAGTCGACCGTCAAAACTATGTCCTCTGCCTTCGACTGTTTCAGTTCTTGAGCGCTCGGGAAGTCCACTGGGTCAATGACGTGTGCTCCCAGGTTACGGAAGATATCAAGTGACTTGTCGAACGCGTCATTGATGATGGTGTCGTCTTGAAAGAGTGCGCGGGGAACCCCGAGCCGTTTGCCGCGCAAAGCGTTAACATCCAGTGCTTTCGTGTAGCCTGGCCATTCCTGGGGTGGCGGCAGGCCAATGTCACAACTATCGTTTGGGTCATGTCCGACAATGATGGAAAGGAGGAGTGCCGCGTCGGCAACGCAGCGAGCCAAGGGACCGACCGTATCCTGGTGAGGAGATATAGGGATGACTGATAGCGGGTTCGCTCAGTAGCATTCATTCCATACACGGGTTGCCTCCCTACCTCCGGAACGCGAAACAAGACCAACAGTAGGCTTGATTCCCACAATATTGTTCCGACTGGCAGGGAGAACAATGGATCCTGTGGTCTCCGACCCAAGGGAGGCCGCCGCGAGACCTATTGCCGAGGCGACGGCGCTGCCCGAACTGGAGGCACTTGGGTCGAGGTTGGGATAATATGGGGCGGTAGTCTGTCCGCCGCGAGCAGAGAAGCCGTTGGGCACACTTTCACCACGCCAACTTGCCCACTCTGCCATGCTTGCTTTTGCTAGCAATATGGCACCTGCTTCATGAAGCTTTGAAACCACAAATGCATTACGGGGGACAACAGATCCCTCAAGCGCGTAGGAACCTTTGCATCGCAGGTCAGAATCAGTGCTCTGCAAGAGAAGATGTGCTCACCAGCGGTGGTATTCATGCTATTTGAGAGCTGAG
>JBBPOC010000974.1:0-12295 GCA_038091235.1 Tylopilus rubrobrunneus | reverse complement strand
TGCCAGTCTTTGCCATGTGGTTGTTGTTGCATTGTTATGGAAACTAGACAGAGAACATTGGTCAGACATGCAATCAGAATCAATGTCTGGCTCGATGTGACTCACATAGCATATTTGTGTACAACTTACTTTTGGAAAGGTACCCTATACATGGATGTCAGTCAGGCCCCAAAAATGTGAATGAATGCTTGCCAGTTCATGGAATTAGGCATGGTCACAAACATGATGAGTGTGCCAATCTGGACAATTGTCACCAATATCCCACAGTTGAGGATGAAGAAAAATAGTTGGCGCATTGGTGATCTTTTCCTGAGGACGTGCTCCAAGTCATGGGAATGCAGGAGGACCACTCTGACTCACCTGCACAAGTCACCCTAGCTAGATGCAAGGGCATCACACATTGTACAGGTTGTGAAGAGATCCAACATGAAAGCCAGACCTTTCTCGAGCAAGACAGCAATCAAAGTGACAAGACATGGTAACCATCATGAAACCAATGTACGATCATGTGTGGCCCACCAAGCTAAACAGGTTGAGTGTAGGATAACCATTTTCACCACTATAAATCGGATCAGTGCTGATGATATATAAGCAATATACTCGCCAATGCCTCCTACTACTAGTAAATATGCCCGTCAATATCAGCATTTGTCTGCAGTTGACATGCAGCACTGACTTACTAGTGCAAGAAGCATCGTGCAGGTCTATTCCGGCTGTCAATACAATGCATTACAGACAAATCACGAATGCCCACAATGATTTCCGGAATGATGCCCTCAAACCACCCGAATACAGCATACTGTTTTATGACTTTTGAGATGCAACAATACAAAATGAGCCAACAACCTAGTCAGCAACAAGCACAGAAACACACTTATCCGGATGTGCAAGGTAAAGAAGAGCTGTGCACTCTGTGTACCCCATCAGTAGGGAACAAGCAACCGAGAAAACAGCTTACATCATTTGCATGTACTTCATCTACCATAGATCTCCGTTCACTTGCATCTTCATCTTCCATTCCTTTCCATGCTTTCTTTTTTTCGTATTGCACATCTTGCTTCACCATATCACTTCCTTTCCACATATACATCCACACACTTTAGCCATCTTGTTTCACAGCAACGTTGTCCACTTACCAATTTTTCTTGTCCCATCATGCATGTTTATTCCTGGACCCTGACTCCCCTAATTCTGCAATTGGTGTTTCCTATCTCTGTTTCTTTCAAGATCAACCATCATATCTGCAATACATCTCTTTCACATCCCCCCACTCTTTTTTTTCTGCATATGTACATGATCTGGGTTTCTTAGATATGTTTTTGCCATGGTTCGCATGGATACTGTTAATCATCACCTCGACTACACCATTCCTTTGGAAATTTTTACTTGGGTAGTGCTTTGTTGCTATTGATAATGGAGCCTCATTTTGTGGGTCTGATGTTCAAGGCCAGTCTAGGCCTGGCCCCAGATGCTGAGACATGTTTGAAAGAGTCGTGTTTTCATTTGACATCCCTGCATCCTATTATGATTATCGTGTAATGTCAATGTGGCAAATATGAGACGTGTTTTAGCCAACTTTTGGAGCAAGCTTCCCTGACCATCACCCACTGTAGGAGCTCAATGCTCTCTATGGTTGTATACCCCCTTTTCGCAGCTTTTCAGATCCAGGTTCATCGTCATCAAGAGTTGTCTCCAGGTCCATGTCTATCTGTGGTGTGATCCAGGTCCATGTCTATCTGTGGTGCAATCCAGGTCAGTCCATTGTATCCATGTCTGGTCCATGTCATCTGTCTTGGTCCAGGTTCGCCGGACCAACTTCTAACATTCCATATTGATCCAAATATCGTGGCTTTCCCTTCTTCTTACTTCGTTTGGTTGTCCCTGTCATCATATAACCATTTGCAGTACTGTCGCCAGTCTAGACCATTGCTAGACAAACTTCGTATCTCTCCATGTAGACCCAGGTTTATTTTCTATCACTTAGACTTCATTAGACACCGTTCCCATACACTTTGCAGGGACAAGAGTTGCCCTGGAAGTTTTTCTTTGCATTTCCAATGGTTGTGGCTATGTAGTCTCCAGACTTAAAAACCTTGTCTCTGGATGAATAAACATCCTCCCTTCTGTGCAAAGGTCACCTGCCCGTGTGCAGGTTCATTCTCAGTTGCTCACAGACAACCTGTGTGTCATCCTCAGTCGTCTCTCTCTAGTCCAGACTTTGTTAGGTCCGGAACCTCTATTTCTCCTTCGTCCTTCTCTCATCCTCCTCTTGCCGACCTACATCTCGACCCTGTTGTCTCTCCACTCACCATCTGTGTCAACCCATCCCCCATCCGCTCCAGATCTGCTTCAGTCTGGACCACTTCCCACTCCCCCATCACTTCAGATCTGCTTTATAGCATCTGGAGTAGCATTGCCCACTCCTTTCGTATCATACAAACCCTTGGACGCTTCCATTGTGTCCGCACTCGCACCCCTTTCTTGCATCCCCACAAAGGATCACCATTACTACACTGTGTGCTACCCACAGGCCCTGTCGTTGATGGGGCAGTGAACACACTTATAGCCCCTTTTTTTTTTCAGTGGCCCCTCAAAGTGGCTGAGTGTGGATCCATGTGTATGGCGTCTGGGCCATCTTAGACAAACCTGACAATTGCATGCAAGTTGTGCCTGAAATTTGGCCAAAAAAACCCTCTTCTGTGGTATAAATACATTTGTGTTTATATACTTACAAGGTGGTATGGTAATATGGTCATGCTGGTCAGGTTCTGGGTGATGAATGCTGTTGGGGTCATTTTAGGCAAAGGCGACAGGTCGACATGTGGGCCGAATTGTTCAAGTTGGGTGGATATGGAAATTTGGATGGTTTACCTTGGGGAGTTTGGGTGGCGAATGAGTTTGCTTTGATGCATAATGGCTGACTTTGGCTGGACTCATCAAAACCAATTTGGATGTCCAGCAGACAAGCCTGAGTAATTTGAGCATGTACATAATAATATATTAACATATTTATCCTTGAAATTGAAACAGCGCAGCACACATGTGCATCAGTGAGGTGACACCATGACACCACGAGGACCCATCTCCTATCTTTAAGCAAACCACATGATCATGGCTCCCATGAAACACTGGCAGTTCTATTGTGTTTCTTGCCATTACCATCATGGCTACCAACAAACTTGAAGGATGAATCTTGCTCACCAACCAGCTGCCTCAGAACGTTCAGCCCAGTGACTCAGAGGTGAGTTGTTCACATCCTTTGATCACTGGCAAGCACAGCCTCAGATTTGGCACTAGCCACTCCACCCTCATGCAACACCATTCAACAACCTCTGTGTGAGTTTTTTTTTTTCATCTGATTTAGTGCACGAATCAAGGTGAACTGATCCTTGAGAACAACCACAGCTTTCAAGTCATGTAGACCTGGATCTACAGGCTAAAGTCGATTCACAACACCATACCATGGACAAGATGCTGAAAAACAATACCAAGGAGACCCACTAGGAACTGAGCAAACTGGAGAGCAGGCAACTCCTAGAATATCTGTACCCAGACACTCACATACTTAAAAAACTCGCTGGTCTGGAAAGAGAAAGAGGACCATACACAATGGACAGCATATTGGGCTTTCTAGAGAAAGCAGCCTGTATAGTACTCCCAAGCCATCCACAGACAGCCTTCAAATGCCAAAGAAGTGTTGGCTCCTGGCCTCAAATTGTCCCGACCTCACCCCCAATGCAAGCTTTAAACAGGAACATCCACTGGCAGATTTTTTCAATACTGTTCTTCAATGCATTGAAGATGCCACTGGCATGAAACATCTGTAAGCTCCTTGTTGAATGGCGTATTATTTTATCTACTAGTACTCACTTCCTCAAGTAATTGGAATGCCGACTCTTCGACAGTACCACTGAAAGGCTATGGCCTCGACTCTAAGAGAAAGCCTGATCTTGCTATTTGAAAACAAAAAGGATATCAGCAACTTAAATTGGCCACACCTTGTATTGTTCTGTGAAGTGAAAAACAAAAGCAACACATTCACAGAGAAGGAGTCGTACATCAAACTTGCCAGTAAATCTGCCTGCTTGTTGTATATGCAAGATGGCTGCCATATCACCCCATCCATCTGAGTTCTCGGTTCCAAGATATATTTCATGCTATTCGATCATGGCGGGTCGATCTCTACTTGTGGCCATGATATTCATGACTCCCCTGGCATCTTCTTATGCATACTCATCGGTCTCTCTTGTTACCACAAAGAATCAAGCATTCTAGGCTTGGATACCACCATCACCTGGACAAAGGCACACCACAGTTCACCCCAAAAAAAATTAACTGTAATGTTGCACAAACAACTATCACCCACACCGCTCAATATCCAGCTCATGAAATTGCTCTTCATCTCTGACAACCTCCTTGGCTGTGGCATGATGGTATGGAAGGGTGAGGCCATGGAGGACAATGAGCAGGACTCGGAGCAAGACTTGAAGCCCACTCCTGTCACAGTCAAGGACACCTGGATAGACCTGCTTAGAAAGTATACTGAAGGCGCCATACTTCGGCTGCTCAATAAAGCTGGGATCGAAGGTGTCCCCTATCTGCTCTACAAGGGCCAGGTCACCGCTGAAGACCTCAACCAGTCTAAGCACACCATCCGAGCCGTCGTTGAGAGGTATGCCAGCTCTGCGGGCAAATACCAACTCTGCGTGTTGTATCACCTGGTCACCAATCCAGTTGGTTCACTTGTAACTAAATTTCACAGTCTCACCAAGCTCCTTGTTTTTTTCCTGGATTTTATCATTGGTAAATATGAGCTTTTTATTTGTAATATGTGTACTCTTAAACTAGGTCCCTATTAGCACACAAAGATGCCCTCAAAAAGGCTGGGATTCTACATCACGACAAGGTATCCTCGCCAACTGGGGCTACACCATCCTTGTTGAGAAGGCAGCACCTTTATTGCCAACCACTGATACCGAGACAGTGCCTTCACCCCCGATCACTAGCACTGAGGCATTGTCCCCCAACACCAAGACGACATTTCCTTCATCCCCTTCTGCAGCACCATTGACCCCTTCTGCGGCACCATCAACCCCTCATGTGATACCATCAACCCCTCCTTCAATCAGCCTTTCCTCCTCAGCATCCCCCCCCTCTGGGGAATCGCTTCCTGTACTTCTCACCTCCTGTCCTCCCACTTCTTCTTCTGCACCCCACACTGCCTCACTTCCTTTCTGAAAACCTGTTAAATTGCCAGTCGCCAATAATTCCGTATACGTTGGGCCAAGCAGTTGGTGGCAATTACCCGAATTGATCCCGATCAAAAAACTGTCCTGCCAGGACAACATGGTGGTGCAAACGGACCCACATGAAGACAAACATAGTACTATTGATGCAAGCCCCCTCCATCAGACAGTAAGCATCACAGTGTATTGTATTCATTGTGACTCTAACACAGACAGCAGGGCACTTGGTCATGGATGTCCTCCAAGTTGGTCATGGCTGGTCCTAACCAGCCAGTCATTCACGACGAGCTCCATGATCTCGAGTCATTTTTTTACACTTTCATTGGTATTTTGGTCCTTTACAAAGAGCCCAGCAAGCTGAAGCCCAATCGTGAACTCGAGAAGTGCTTTGACATACTTTTCAACATGTCACAGCCGAGTATCCTCAAGACAGTCCTCATTCAATCTAATCTTTCATGGGTGCCATCTATTCTTCAGCACATCTCACCTTATTTCAAGGACATCAAACCACTTTTAAACAACCTCTGATGAGACATTATCCTACCACTCAGGACCACTGATGACAGTACTTTCACCTGTGATTCCTGTGTTACTCATGACACTGTCATTCAACATGTCATTTCAACACTCAGCACACTCAACAATAAATATTGGATATCTTTTCTAAACAACAAGGGGATGGAGGACGATGACTCATCTCAGGACAATGAAGACAAGGGCAAGAGGGGTTCACATTCAAGTTCGTGTGTGTTACCTCAGGATGTCGGTGTCCATCAAGCCACCAGAATGGGTATGCAGAGTCTCCCAGGCACTCGCAAACAGTTCATGCCAGCATCAGATGATGAACCCATCACCAAACATCTCCGATCGTCAAATCACCTCACTCTACCTCGCACCAGATGTGATAAAGGACAAACATAGACCATGAGCAGCATACTCCATAGACCAGCTTGATTCACCCCATGTCTACATTACAGCTCAGGCGCACTTTTTTTTATTATGCCAACTACTAGTGAATCACTTATTCTCATTATTATTCCCATTTCTAACCTTATGATACCCGTGCCAAGTGACTGCCAGTTTAGCAACATCTTTTTTTCCCTCCAACTTGTTGTAGCCGTTGTATTGCACCTGGTTCCTCTCCAAAATATAACCTCCACTTGCTGATGCAACCCCACATTTTGTACTGTAGTCAAGGTTAGTTTGCTGGTCAGCATTTGCCAATGTCAGTACTACTGGGCTGTCCGAGCCAGTGACACAGTTGAGTCCCTCTTTGACTCCAAGCTAACTTGCACAACTTGCATCTGCAATGATCAAGAACCAAAATGAGGTTGAGTCATCAGGCTCGTATGAGTGTTGGTGAGATCTGCAAAGCAAAGTGGAAGACTTGCTAGAGAAGGTGAATAGTTAACCAACCTGTCAAAATGACCTTCACAGCTTACTCAGACAAAGCTCAAGGAAATCAACAATGACCACCTTGCACTCTCCACGAATCCATATTCTGGACCATTTCAGTCTGTGGCCAGAGCAATACAGAGACACCGTGAGGGCTACCAGGACTATACACAAGAATATTAATGCACAAAGGTCTCCATGAATGCATCCTTTATTTTCATTGTTGTGCTGACTTGCAGCATTCTAGGTGAATATTCAGCATGCACTCAAACAAGCCAGTTTATTGGCTGGCGTCAGGAATAACATAGAGTGCGTTTCTCTCACTTAATTTCACTTAGGACCTTGGCTTCAATGTTTAGTAGCGTGTATAAACCCCTAGCTGTGGACTCCTTGTTGGCTAAATGCAGCTGAACTGACAGCTCGCATCAAATGACAAATGATATTCTTGGGTATGCCACTGCAGTGGCCCCATGGCATGTGGTATTCATTCCTTCCACAGACAAGCGGCATATGAGACATGGGCCATCAACAAGAGATTAATTCATCCAATACAGTGTGCACCTAACATCAGGGTGTCTGCCTGCCCATGGAACCGTCATGGTTTCCTTGCTGGAATTCCTGCCAGCTGTGTTCCAGTCTTTTTACGATGTCCCAGTCCTCCACTCTCTATCCCCTAAACGCACATTTGACGAATCATTGGGTACTATCCAACTTGTAGACTCTGATGTGAAGAGTATTGCCTTTTCTGTGTGGGCAGATGCATTGACAAGTGAGTTTGTGGTCTCCTAGTTCTCTGAGAGCATGTCACTGATCACGTTCCCAAGTCCTTGAACATGCCCTTGTGCCAAACAGTGAGTAGAAGTTAAGCCAGCAACAATCCATTGACTGGATCACTCTAGGTATACCCTGTATACACTTGGACCAGAATCAGGGGGGAGGCAGGGATGGCTCAAGACTTCGATCCTGTTATGACTGCGGTGGTGGTCGTACGGCGAGAGCTAGCAAGGGTCAAGGGTTCTGAGGGTCTTCCTTTATCGGAGGTTTTCCGAAAAGTAGAAGCATCTCCTTCAGAAGCGAGACAAAGTCTTAGAGAGGTCAAGGAGGCTTGGTGAGCCTTTCTGGGGTTCTTGGAAGTGAGGCTAGTGTTATATTCGCAAAGACTAGCTTAGAGACAATATATCGAGACAAGATGGTTTAAGTAGTCAAGAGAAGGATGCATGGACCAAGACAAGAAAGGAAACCAAGAGTAAACAAAGGAAAATAGGCATAATCATACAATCTGGACAGCGAATGGAAATAGAGAGAGAAATCGTATGATGTGGTAACCAATCACCGGTCAAGGAACGTTAAGAGCAAGATTGGAAAAAGAATACCACAGTTTGCATAAGTTGTAACAGATCCTTCCTTGCAGGTTCTTTTTTTGCATGCCAGTGGGTATGAAGATCATGACTTGATGTGACTTTGCTTGATGCCAGCACAGCAAACACAATAACACTGGCCTGAATGTCACCTGCACCTCTTGAGTGTTTCTCCTGGAGAGCGTCATAAATTGTGGTTTTGAAATACAAGGTAACCTAGTTTCCTTGCTTGAGCAGAGTGGTTACTGAATCATGAGCCAGCCATCACACATATAGATTGGCTGGGCCAAACATGGCCCATAAAAGGTATGTTGCCCTTTCTTGTTTGTGATGCTCGCAAGTCTGATCGATGAGGGCAGTTTTCTGTTACTATGCTGAAGGTATGTTTGAATCATGTGTGGGAAGAGGCAAGAGGGGTGAATTAGTATACAGACACTGGAGAAGAACATTGTCGACCTTGCTGCTAGACAGGGCCTGTCCCTATACACTAAAGAGAACTTAGTCGGAATCCTCAATGTCACCTCCTTTACCATGGATCCATGGATGCCCAAAAAAATCTGATGTTCAATGAGTCATTTCTGAGGTCTCGGACAGGTTAGTTGATCTTGTGATCTGTTGGATATTTTGTGTAACACTGCTTGCAGCATGATGGGTGTTCATATATACCACAGTGGGCAACTGCGTCAACTACTTTGTCTGCAATGACTCCTATACCATCAGCCCCTGCGATATGTATATTCTGCTTTCTATCTTCTCATTCCTCGCTGATCTCATTCTTGCAACCAAATGTACATCCCTGGCTACATAGTACCAGGACACAACTGAGTGTATCTTGCAGACAATGATATGTACATCTATGGATACACCCTGTTCTTGAGTGTTATGGAATATAAATGGCTGTCCTTCATGCTGACATAGAAGTAATGGCTGAGATCTTGCCCATGTTGCCCAGAGAACAGCTGAGCAAGGTAGCATGGTTCTTGGAAGGTCAAGGTAAACCTCTTACGTTCCAACAGCAAGACTATCTATATGCCCTCCATGATGTGCCTCAGTCCCACCACAGTGATGACCTAACAGATGGCAAAGATGGGAACATCAACGGCCACCTCATGGAGGTCGTAAGTGAACAGAGTGGGTTCGAACTACCCCAATGCATCTGACTTGACTGACTTTTACCACCTCCTCTAGCAATGTTGACATACACTTCACCAGCACCTCCCTCTCTGCGTTCACCAGATGGGAGCAAGATCAATGAACTATGGGATATATCACCTTTTGGAACACCCCCTATGCCGTTGATGGCTGCCAAGATGGGTGCATCGGTTCTTCCTTATGAGGACGAAAACTGATTACACTTCCTAGATGAAGTTGAGATCCCTTGCATATGCAAATTCAGCCACAAAAATACATTAGTTAATGAAGGCTCAGGTGACATGGGTGCACCTTTTGTGTTAGCAGTGGCAAACAGGTTGGTTTCCAACTCTTTTTCTCTGGGATTCTTTTTATCATGTGAAATTCTCATACAATCTCTCTATCCCCATGACATGTCAAGTCCAGGCTTCTTTATCGTGTCTTTCATCTCCACTCCTATTCCAATGACTCAGAAACCACTGGCAATTGCATCCCAGCTGGAAGGTGTCAGATGTGACATGCACCCTCAAAAGGTCCCCAACAAGCTCAGTCCTCACCATCCATGCCAGCTGCACCCCAAGGCCATTTGAAGCACCCATGCACAAGCATGCTCACCATTTGTGGCACACACACGAGATTTGCACATGCCTGTGCAGAACTTGGCATAACGGACCATACCGGTGGTCCCTCCCCATCGCACCTCTGTTGGTGTGAACAACTGGAATAGTACAACAAAGAAGACAAGGCCTCGAGCAATGGCAGGGATATTGATCAACTCAAAGCCAGAGTGGCAGGACATGAAGATTCCAACCACAAAGACAAAGACACTAATGCAGAAGCAGGACTTCACATTGGCCTGGACCCTCGGACTGCGTGCCATCACTATCAAACAGGTCGCTTTGGCCATGCTCAATCAGCTTCTGCCTCTCCTCCATCCTATTCCTCCCTTTGGCAACGAACTCCGGTCTCCCCCAGACATGCCCAAGTGATGTGAATCTCACTCCACGTTAAAGTTGTCTTATTCACACAACTTTGCCAAATGGTGTTCAAGTTTGCCTCCACCTTACCTTGGCTCGGTCATCAACAATTTATTTGCTTGTCAAACATCCATAGCACCATACCAACATTACCACTCCCCACCCCTGATCGTTGTTTCCAACTCTCTGTTAGAAAAAGGATCTACCGAACCTGTGTCCTCCAAGTCAAACAGCTCTCCGGTACTTCAGAATCTGCCTCTGCTATCGAAAGTACCATGAGTATGAAAGGCTCGAGTACAACAACAGCAACAGCACAGAACCAGTGGGAATACTCACTGGTAATGGTACCAAAGGTAGAAGAGATAAAGTGTGATGGAGTTGGTATAAGGGCCTGTATAACCCTTGGAGTGATCTGACGAGTGGGAGGTCAAGAGCACTTAGATTGTGTATCAGGCGAAAGCCTGGACTATATACTAGAAGAACATTTGTTTGTACTTATGTATCTACAATATAGGGCAGGTCCATGGAATGTTCTATGACATTCCATGGAGATGGATTAATCATTAATGATGTCATGCACAGTATGTGCTGACTGATCATGTTATCTTATGAGTCATCACCATCATGTCATCACAGAGATAAATGATAAGGGCCTAGACCATTGATAAGGTAATCCAAGTCTAGACCATGCTTAGTAATAAGCTTTGATCATTGACTTAGGAGCATATCCCTTTTGGTATAAGCTTAGTCATCATCTGTAATTTTGACATTCGCCTCTTAGCACAAGTCATTCGTCCACAAGCATCATCAACATGCTCCCCCCACTCACAATCCTCACTTCCATGTTGGCTGGTGGACAACAATGCCCATTTCCTTCACCAGTCTCTGTTTCGAGTTTACGTGAGCTACTGATGGTCATACATGGCTGTTTGTTTCATGTTCTTGGAGATGTCTGACCAATTACCACAGCAATCGACAACAGAACTCCTCTGGAATGACAGAGTTAGTGCTCTCTACATGGAGGGTGCAGACCCCCTCGACAGCAAACCTGCCACCTGCTTTGTGTTGTCCCATGAGCTTTGCTACTTGGAGACAAAGAATTTGGATAGGAAGACTGACTTGAGACCACAGAGGGTTGTGTGTGCAACCTTTGCAACTGCCTTGGAGGAAGATATCAAGAAATCATTCATTGTTCTCAAATCAGAACCACCTCTGAATCAGAAAACCAATCCCTCACTAGACAGGTCTGGCCAGACCTGGCCAGGATCCCAGCTCCCCCAGACTCCCCCAGAAAGGTACCTAACTGGCTAGAGCTGGAATAGTCTGTCCAGTACCCCTATAACTGTTCCAGACTTTCCCAAACTGTCCCAGACTTTCCCAGACTACCCCTAGATCACCCTAAATACTCCCAGATTTCCACAAACTAGCCCCAGATACTTCCAGCTTCCCACAGATCTCTCCAGATTCCCACAGACCACCCCTAGATTCCCACAGATACCCCTAGTTCACTCTAGATACTCCTAGTTGACTTCAAAATACCAATAAAATCATTTCATATTGCACTTATAATATCTACACAATCACTACAAATATCTACTACAACATCCAAGTAGAACTTACAATCATCCAACTAATATCATTTGTAACAAACTCTTGTCAGTCACAACCAATACAACCTAATATTCAAATCAACTTACTAAAATCACAACATCATGATGAGCAACAAGTTTTGCATAAGAAGTAGTCAGTAACGAAGAATAAGGAATGTAATTGAACTTACAAGTGTTGAGTTGAAGTGATGAGTGACAAGTGACAAGTGGTGAGTGATGAATAAGAAGTGATGATGAAGAAAGGGAAGAAAGAAAGGGTGGGAACAATTGTGAACTGTTGCCTGCTTTATATATGAGTGGTGCCACAAATAGGTGCAAATAATTGACTTGTGCGCTTTTTTCAAAGTCAAGTGTGGGAAACTTGCCTTAATTGGTAATCAAAACTCCGCACCACCAAACTCCCTTTGTTACATCTTCTTACTATATCTCTGGTTACACCCCTTACTATACTTTGGCTTCAGTTACTTTCCCTACACTGTAATTAACATTCCAATGGACCTCAGCCTAACCATAGATAGGTGCAAATAGCTGACTTGTTCGCTTTTTTCAAAGTCAAGGGTGGGAAAACCTGCCTTAAT
>JBBPOC010000973.1:0-12308 GCA_038091235.1 Tylopilus rubrobrunneus | reverse complement strand
CCACTTTTGAGATCAATAAGAACGAGCGGGCATGCCTTGAAGAACTCGATGACGACTTCGTCGATATTCCTTTGCAACTGAGTGGGTGAAATGTACTTCTTGCCTAGTTCCGCACGATATCAGTTGCAGAGTCATTTTCAGACCGATAGTGGCACTGACGACGTATCTCATGGGATTCATCGATGAGTGAATGCATGCGGGCGAACGCATCTGTTGCTGCGTCAAGGCGGTGCAATGCCTGTAGTGCTACATATCTTCTCTCATATCCCCATGGACTCAATGGATCTGCTTTGATGGCCTGGATTGGCTGAGTTTAGGGCTGTGGTGCAAGATAACAATCTAAGCGATACCTCGTCAGAATCTCTCAATGCACCCTCCCACAGCCCCAGCTGTCCTCGCGCTTTACTCCGCTTGATGAAGAGATTGAGGGGCTTCGGTGGCTTCAGGGACAGCGCGATGGAGTATTGTGCGATAGCTCGTTTAGGGTCCTTGAACCCTGCAGACATATCGGCATTGCCTTCGAGACGCGAGATATAGTGATTAGCGATATCTGGAGGATAAATTCAGTCTGTGGTGATCTAATTCATCATGACTGAGCGCACCTGGGTGCCAATTTGTTGTTCTCTCATGCGTCAACAAAATTTCGGCGTGGCTTTCAAGTGCCGTATGGATGGCCGTTTGAATCTCAGTATCAAGTCTGTCAAAGTCCCAGCCAAATATCTTTTACAGTGTCAGTTCAATAACAATCGAGTCGACACCAACTTACGAGGGAGATGACTCGCAAGTGGGGGCCGTGCCGGACTGGGAGGGCTCTTTGCGCCTGGTTAAATGACTCTAACGCGCATTGATTCTCTCCCCCCCTCAGTATCATCTGACCAAGTAAGAGGCGCATTTGAGCCTGAATGATGACTTGTCACTCTTGCTTCCACGTCCATGGGTCTTCGTGTACATACCCCGACAATGACATATTGTGACTGATCATCTACTTGATCAATCAAGCGATCTAGACGGGAAAGAGCATCGTCGTGCATTCCGCAATGGAACAAGACGACAAGCTGAACGCGGAATATTGATAACGGCCGTGATGATGACAACCTGTGCGCACCTGTATCAATGAAATAACACTCTTCTCACTGGAGGAAGCCTCGCCAACAGCCTGGTCGAGTATTCTTATCGTCGATCCAAAGCTGCCAGTCCCGAGGAGGGCAACTGCATGTGCGACGCGACCAATGCTGGATTTCTGGATCTCGATGGACTGGGTAGTACGATGATAAGCACGAGCTATAGCCCAGATCATCCCTGGTCACCTTGGTAGCATCCTCGATGGCAGTGACACATTCATTAAAACGGGCGCGCACAAGAGCACGGTGAGCGAGTGCGCGAGCGTGGTAAAATGGATTGAGGGGATGCACGATGTCTGTATCCAAGAGTTCTTCAACGCGCACCAGATTGCCTTGCATCCAGGATTTGAACTGGGTATCGCTGACACGAATCAATGGTAACTGCAATGCTGCGATAGATTGCGGGATTGTCAGAAGCGGAGAGCCAAATGACTGGACACTCACGAGGAGAAGAGAAAATGGAAGTACGCGCGTCAGATTCGCCCATATCGCCAAGTTAATTGCTTACGTCGACTGTCAAGTATGCCACCGGAAGAATCTCACGTACACTCCGGAGAATGACTTTGCCATGTCCTTCGCCGGTGGCGAGGCAGTCGTCGTTGGGGGAGAGTGCAATGGACCAGACAGGGCTACTGTGCTTTATGATAGTCCCGATTTGCTGCTGGGAAGAGGTGTCCCAAAAAGATACCGTGTCATGTGAGGCGACGATGGCAAACTTTTGGTTGCGTGCCAAAACGACGGAAACGGGGAATCTGCGACTGCCGGGAAGCAACCACGTGGGTGTGCTGAGCAACGATCCTGAAAACGTGTCCACCCGCGTGACTTCACGTTCCCACGACGCAGCAAAGAGTTGACGACCATCGCCAGACCAGGCGATCCACGGAGAAGCGGATAGTGGGAACGAGAACGGGATGTCGAGTAGCAGTTGGCCCGTGTCGGCGTCGTAGATTCGGATCGATTTTGGATCGGGGTCTTTGGCCGTAGCGGTGGCGAGGCGGTCTCCTTGTGGGGAGAATCGCACTGTCATCACGGAGCCCTCGTGCTGGAGTGGCCCGACGAGTTTTTCGCCCGTCTTGATGTTCCAGATGAACGCGTGCTTGTCCAATGAACCAGTCGCAAATTTGGTCGAATCTGGGGAAACGTCGACCGAGAGCATCCTGTCGGTGTGATCCCTGATGTCGAGGACCTCCTCGTGAGTCTGCGCGTCCCAGACCCTCATGTTCCCTTTCCCATTGCTCATCTCCGACAGCTTCAGCCCACCGACCAACCATTTTCGATCCGGAGACAGCGCGGTAGCAAAGATCTCTGCCCCTTGCACTCGAATCGGTTCGCCCACCTCGTGTCCATTAACATCATCCACTTTCCACCGACGAAGCATTCCATTGATGTCACCGCTCAACACCTGCTTGCCATCCTCAGTGAATAAGACTGAGCGTACTGTATGTCCAGTGTGGATCTCGATATCTGAAAATTGACGGATTGTCGTTTCAGATATTCTCCAACCACACACTGGCACACGCACCATGACCTCTCCGCATAGCTGTTGACAGCGCACACACCGAAACTTGGTGGGAGTCGAGAAACGAGCGTTTTTAACACGGTATGTCAGCCTGAGGTTGCCTTATCGATAGGAATCAGTTCACACAGTCCAGCTGGGCGCTCATCCGTCGTGTTTGCGTCTCCGACAAGTATTCCTCCGCAACCGGCTTCTATCATCCACCCATCCCGTACTCAGTCGCCCAGGAGTTCGCCATCGCACACGGTAACGTTCAAGTTGATTCCCGAATCTAGGACAGCTCAACTTGTCATAGACCCACACTTTTTCGGGATCAGGCAGCCTACCTTTTCGGTCATTCAATCGGCCAAGACGCTCATCTTAATCGATGCACAGATATTGAGGCTCTCAACTTAGTGACGCATTCGGTGCACGTCCTCTCCTCATAGGTACGTTTAATCCGTTTAAACCTCTGCCCTGTCTAATACCCCCGTGAAGGACGCCCGTGAAGGGAGTCGTTTCGTCTTATTTCACCAACCGTTGGTATGAGCAAGTACGCAAAGAGGGCGAAAAGTAACGACGGCATCTCCAGCACGTTTTTCGCCCGTCTTCTTGAGTTTCTCACCAACGATTTCGTCGCAAAGGAGAAAGTTGCCCGTTACTACAGCATACATCTATTCACAGAAATGGTTGCATACATACGCGAATTAGAGTTCCCCTCCACGCTTGATCGTCTTTGGCAGCTATACCAGATCCCCAGACGCCCTCATCGAACGCATACACCACAAAAAAGCCCATCCGCGTCCAAGCAGCCATCGCACCCTCGATGTTATGGGGTCTAAAAGGCCCCTCGACGTACAAGCCGACCAACGGATCAACGTCCTTTACGACACCCCTCTCCGGTGCTCCTGCTACGTATGTATCCTAAAACATGCCTGGTGCCATTGTCGCACGTTCACGCAACACAGCCGTCGACATGCGTTGACTGGTACTCTGCTATTCTCGAAAAGAACTACATCATTGGGACGAGTCTCACTGAGAAGAAGGCGAAGGTGAAGGTGAAGGTGAAGACGATGCGGCTCTGAGTACCCAAAGCGCCAAGCTCCCAAAGGAGTGCCGGTGCGCTCAATTTCCGCTATTTGTTCCTCTGTATCAGGATGCTAGGACACGTCAACAGGGTACGTCGACGAAAAGGAGGAAGGAGTGAGTGAGGTTAAGGTGGTGGCGTGGGCCATCTTTTTGTTGATTTGTCCCTTGAGTATTCCTTTGTTCCAGTGATCGTGTAATCGTGTCTCTTGCATGATGAAGAGTTGGTGCTAGGACTATGCTCCCTACAAGCGATGTCGATATAGTTGAATCCTTCCTTCCGATTCTGCGTGACCAACTCCCGACGAGCAGACGAAATGTCATTGATGTTCACTTTGTGTAAGAGCGACCCTAGCCTGGCCACTGCTCATTTGACGGACAAAGCACCTCGGAAACCTCGTCGTCACAGCCAAGACTCTCAGGCTGGATTACAGCAGTGTTTACAGGTACACTTGTGAATGGATGGTAGAATGACATGCTACAGCGATAGTGCAAAAATAAGATAAATCGATGGATAGCGATGCAAAACAATGTCGTAGTGCGGCACAAGATGCGAACTATCGAGCACAACCTTCGCCAGTGCCCCAATACAGGTTCCTGCTATGGCATGATGGAGATACGTGGTCCCGGTCAACGCCGAGACAGATCCACAATTCGTACTTGTGTTGAAGCCATGTCCCTCGTACAAATAGCATCAACACTTCTTCATGGTTGTCCCTCGTCCTCGTCCTGGACACTCACGCTTTAAAACAACATAAGGTATGCAGAGATGAACAGACTCACCCACGCCACTGCTTGTGTCGGGTACTCCGGACGCCACGGATCTTCCCAGTCGAAATACCACTTCGGACGCATCGACTTATCCAGTCCGAGTTCTTCCTGTACCATCCGGATGACGTCCTCTTGATCTTCGTCAATAAGCATCTTGTCGTCCATCGTATAGTTGTCATAGAGTATGAGGATCAAGCCACAGTCAGCTGTGGCCTTGAACGGCCAGCAAAGATCGAGGTCATACTGGACGTATTCGGACAGATGGTCCAGTGCCTTTACGATGCTAGGAAGGGGCGTGTTGGAATAGATGCAGTTGTGCTTGATTGCGTACTCGGTGATGACAACAGCGTCGATAGGAATGGCAAAATAGACCATAGTGGGCTTTTTATTGGCATCGCTGACGCGGTACTCATCGGAGAGTTGGGTCATAGGACACCGAGGAGCCCATAGCTGCAGAAGTTCCTGCACGGGAAACCTTAGTAGCGGCCTATACATAAAAACATGAAGCACAAACAGGTGAGACATTTGGTTTGATACACACATAGCCAGTACTTTGATCAGCCATTATGCGATGCGGTAGACTCTGAAGTGGTGGACGTACTAGTAGAGGAACAAGTGCCGAATCGCGATCACGTGATACCTGCCAACTCGGAGTTGATCGAGATCTACGGTGGACTCTGCCAAGTTGCCAGTGTGTCCAACCGCGTCTTCAACCTAGACGCCACCTGACTGACTCATCCGGAAGACAAGAATGATGGAACGCGAACAATACAGTGGCCTCACCACGGAGGTGGTCATTTTTCCTCGATAGGCACGCTCAGCCAAGTACGTGTCGTGTTGTAGAGCGAACGCACTTTATGCTTGAAAGCGATGAAGCAGAAAAAGTACAGGCCTTGGTGACCGAATGTAGACTAAGCACAGTTGAACATTGCCACGGTTTGATAACTACACATACAACATGCGATAGCCAAAACAATAGCACGAAATGGCAAATATACAAGCAAGGGCAGATAGCTACTGTCACAGTATTTCCAAGACGCCAGTGTGAATATCCCTCGCAAGATCCATTGAACGGTCAATTCCAGGAACGACGATGTCCTGCTCGGCAGCGACGCGCTTGAACTCGCCACTGGGCTGTTGCTGCAGCAGCAACGCAGGGAATGCGTGCTGCAGACGGACGACTAATCGCAACGCGCGCGTGTAATCGTCCATCCCAAGGACGGGGGCGCGATACGACGGGGACGTGGGCACGGGGCTAGGCTCGCTCTCTTGATCCGAATCGTCACTGTCCTCGTCCTTTGCACCCCCCCAGGTAAAGCTATCCAGCGGATCGCACAGATCGCGAATCCACGGATGTACAAAGACGAGCCGGCGGGGCTCAGTCAACGAGAGCCTGTCTGAGGTCTGGAATTCGACATAGCCGATCCCTGATACCCGAGCGCGGTAGCAGTGCTCAGAACCACTCCCAGACGGTTGCAAGCTGAGTTTTTTGACCCCGAACGTAATGCATGAGAGGTAGAGTCGACGATTGGCAAACCGGGCCGGGGGTAAACGGGTGATGCGGTCATAGACCAGCATGGCGTGCGTCTGAGGCAGAGAATTCCGTAATTCCCCAACATACCCTCCCATGTCAGCCTCACCGATGACGGGAGATGTTCCCGGTGGTCGATCATACACCGCGAGGCTGGCAGGAAGGCAGCTGTTGTAGGAAGAGGATGCGCCGCTCCAGACCAGGACCGTGACTTCTCCAGAACGGGTCACGATCTCCTCCAGTAAGTGTCCTAGAGCCGCACCTCCTTCTCCATAGCGCGGTACGATGTCGCTCTTGAAGATACCGATCAACGAATAAGCCACGTCCTCTTCCACCGTCGCTTTCCGCGTCGAGGCAAGCCGAAGTTTTTCTCGGACACTGAGAGAATCGGGATGGAAGGAAAGAAGAATTTCGCGATCGATCCCGATCGCACTCGCAAGTTCTTGCATAATTTCTGGGGACTCCTTGTGGTTTGGCCGCATGTCGTTGAGATAAGGTTTCCAATCGCGGGTATAGAATCGGATCACCCTTGCTGCGAGGAGCTCTTGCGCGGTCCATGCTCGTGTCATCCAGATGCAGCGTGCGAGTTGGCCAAGAGTCGCCGGAGACATGACGTCTACGAGATATATAAATGTGGTCGCGGCTGCTTCATACCACTTGTGCATCATCGTGAGCGACTGATTCAGGACTGTGCTCGTCGTCTTGTCGATGCAGCAGGTGTCGCTCCATGCCCATCGATACCCGTCCCTGCGAACTTCTTCACAGAACTGACGTACTTTCTCGTGAAATGGAGACCGCTCCAGATCCCAGACCGAGCCGGCTGCTTCAACCTCCTGGAATGTTGGCTCCTTCCTGCCCCATACGTGCGAGAGCGTCACGTATTCAAAGTATTTTCCTACAACTCGCTGAATGCGTTCTTCATCCAGCTTATCTGTTAAAGAAGAGTGTAGCTCTTTGAACTCCAACTCCATCTTGAATATACGCGTACGCTCCGGTGCGTCGCACAAACGACCGCTCTTGACGTCGATCAGAACAAGCGGGCACGTCCGGAACAACGAGAGAACACTGTCTTCAATGGCCCTCTCAGACCGGGCAGGCGAAATATACTCATTACTCAGTTCTGCGCATTCAAATCATGATATGAACATCGGGGTGAAGGATGGTACTTACGACGGATGACTGGATCATGAGATCCCTCGATGACTGAGAACATGCGACTGAATGTACTCATTGCCTCATCGTAACGCTGCAAAGCATACAGTGACGCATGTCTTCTCTCGTATCCCCACGGGCTCAGAGGGTTCGCCTTGATTGCCTGTGTCGGTTTAGTTCAGGATGAGTCAACACACCAAGGCAAGGCAGATCATACGCTATCCGCATCTTTTAGTGCGTCCTCCCACGACCCTAACATTCCTTGAACATGGCTTCGCTTCACCAGAAGACCCACCGGGTCGGAAGGATTTAGAGACAATGCAATAGAGTATTGGGCGATCGCTTCATTGAGGTCCGTCGATTTCATTGCTTGATCCCCACTGCTCTCGCATATCGTGAGACATCTTTGAACGAGATCTAACATCATAAATTCCACATGTCAATCTGAGGTGGGCTTGCCGCAAGACATACCTGGATCCCAGTTTGCGGTCATGTCACCCGTGAACATTTCCTCGCTTAGGTTATCGACTATAACAGAGAGTGGCTTGACGACACAAGAATGTCCTGCGGCATTCATGGTTTTGTATAGCTGTATCTGAATTGCGGCGGGAAGTCGATCAAAGTCCCATCCAGATATCTTTCGAACGCTGTTAGTACAATCGATGCGGTACTCGTACTCGAATTCAACTTACAAGGGATACGACGGCAAGGTAAGGATCTCGTCGAAATGGGATGGCTTCTTGCGCACGCTGAAACAACTCAATTGCGCGTTTGGAATCCCCTCCTCTCGCCAGCGCGCTTCCGAGTAGCAGCAGCATTTGAGCCTACAAAGTGCGTTGTCAGGGTTGCAATTCTAGCAACGTCTTTGCGTGCATTTACCCGGACGGTGATGTACAGCGACTGATCATCCACAATATCGATCAGATCGTCGATGCGCAAAATACCATCATCGTGTTTTCCACATTGAAACACGACAATCGCCTGAGTGAACAAAGGTTTGGCATTTCCCACGACCAGGGCGAGAACACATACCTTGATCAGCAGCAGCAGATTATTTTCATTTGGGAGACAAACACTGAACACAAGATCAAATGCACGGATGGCCGACTCGAACTCTCCACTGCGGATGTAAGCCACTGCGAGTGCGATGTAACCCATTGTGGATCGCTGAGCTCTGATAGACTTTGTTCACGGTGTTCAGCCTACACTCAGGAAAATAGAGAACCCCACAGTACCTCTTTCGCATCATTTATGGCTGCATCCAAATTTCCGGAACGGGCCCGTACGAGAGAGCGCTGAGCGAGTGCGCGCGAATGGTGAAAACAACTCGACGGATGGAGAATGTCTTGTTCCAAGAGTTGTTCGACGGCGTGAAAGTCACTTTTGATCCACGAGTTGAATGCGGTATCGCTGATACAGATCAAGGGTAACTATGTCACAGTCACTGCGAAAGGTGGAGAATATGTCAGCCAAGAAGTAACCAACGATCCAACTCGGACACTCACGATAAGGGGCAGGAGGGGAGTAGAACGCCAGCTGTTAGACGAGGAAATATTGCAAGGAAATAAAGTACATTAACTGTCAAGTAGGAACTCGGAAGGACGTTGCAAAGGCTGCGAATGGTGACCTTTCCAGTTCCTTCACCTGTCGCGATGTAGTCGTCGTTGGGGGAGAGTGCAAGGGTCCATACTGTGCTTTTATACTCGATGGCAGTGCCAATTTGCTGGTAGGTAGAGACATCCCAAAAAGATAGTGACTGAGACGCGGCAACAGCGAGAAACTTTTGGTTGTGTGATAGGGCGACGACAGCAAAGCCTTTACCACCACTCGCAGGTACAGACCACGTCTTGAGCAAGGAACCTGAAGATGTGTCGAAGAGCTTTACGGTGCTGTATGAGGCAGCGAAGAGTTGACAACAGTCTTCCGACCAAGCGAGCGACGTCGAGACTCTGACACATTGGAAGGGGACTTCCAACAGCAGCTGGCCATTCTCGCCGCTGTTATAAATTCGGATTGATTTGACATCAGGGTTTTGCGCTGTGGCCGTGGCGATGCGGTCTCCTTTCGGAGCGAATCGCACAGCCACCACTGTCCCCTCGTGGTGGAGCGGTCCAACGAGTTTTTCGCCAGTCGTCATGCTCCAGATGAATACGTTCTGATCGAACGAGCCTGTCGCGAATTTGGTCGAATCGGGGGAGATATCGACCGAAAATACCGTGCTAGTGTGTCCTCGAATGCGGTAGGCTTCCTGGCGGGTCCGCGTGTCCCAGACCCTCACGTGAATACGTTGCTCCATCTTGCTTCCTCCTTGCGGCACTGACAAGAGTCGAAGTCCACAGACTAACCATTTTCGGTCCGTCGACAGTGCAGCGGAGTAGATTTCTGCTTGCTCCACTCGGATCGGTTCGACAGCCTCGTGTCCGTCAACCACTCGCCAACGCCGAAGCATTCCCCCAACGTTGCCACTCAATACCTGGTTGCCGTCCTCGGCGAACAAGACCCAGCTCATCTCATGCTGAGTGTCAATCTCGATGGTTTCTGAAAGTTGACAAGCTGTAATTACGCAAATTCGCAAAGGACTCAAGCCCGCGTACCTTTTTCCATCGACTCCATACCGTGCACGGAAACGCCACACGGCCTACGAGAGGTAATTTGGTGGGGGAGCAGAGAAAGGATCGCGAGTATCCGCCACCTTGATGATGCACGTGTCTTATCGATGGCGATTAATTGATAAGCTGCGCTACCAGGAAATTGACGGGCGGGGTCGTTAATGCCTTTTCAGACCTCGGTGCCTGTCACCCTTCGTGACAGAGTTTCAGCGTAGATGGGCTGGCGCAGCGTTGGAGTGATGCTCACAGTGTGACGCTACGCTGTCACAGAGCGGCACAGTCCGGCTGGGCGCTCAAGCGCTCGATCCGATCATCGATCATCCGTCGTGTTTGCGTCTCCGACAAGTATTCCTCCGCAACTGGCTTCTATTGTCCACCCGTCGCCTGCGCAGTCGCCCAGGAGTTCCACAACAAAATGTCCAGCCACCGCACATGGCAACGTTGAATCCCGAAAACAGTCTGCGAGAGGTAAGTTGGTAGCGGATTAATGCTCGCTCAACTTGTCACAGACCCACACGTTTTCGGGATCAAGCAGCCTATTTTTTTCGGTCATTCAATCGGCCACGACGCTCAGCTTAATCGATGCACAGAAAGCGAGGCTCTCGAGTGACGCATTCGGCGCACGTCCTCTCCTCATGGGCCCAAGATTTCTCGGTGGAACCCAAGAGTGATTTCACTCACCGTTGGTCCGAGCAAGTACGCAAAGAGGGTGAAAAGTAACGACGACATCTCCAGCATGTTTTTCGCCCGTCTTCTCGAGTTTCTCATCAACGATTTCGTCGCGAAGGACAAGGTTGCCCGTTACCACGGCATACGTCTATTCACAGAAATGGTTGCACACATACGCGAATTAGAGTTCCCCCTCCACACTTGATCGTCATTGACAGTTTTACCACATCCACAGAGCCGCCCTCATCGAACGTATACGACGTCCTTCACGATACCCCTCTCCGGTGTCCCTGCCACGTATCTATCCAAAAACACGCCCGATGTCCGCCATTCTCGAAAAGAACCGCATCACTGGGACGAGTCTCACTGAGAATGGGGCGAGGGTGAAAATGAAGGCAATGTGACTCCGAGTACCCAAAGCGCCAAAGAGTCCCGATGCTGACGTGCCCAATCTCCGCCACTTGTCCCTCTCCATCAGGATGCTAGGACACGTCAACTGGGTATGCCCATCCATCTCTTCCCGGGAACGGTCTCTCATGCGCCATGGGCAGACAGTCGAAGGTTGGAAGGTATATTTGGCGAACTGATCATACCAGCTGTTTCACTGCACGCGTGAGTCTCTCCCCCTTTTCTCGACATGTGGCACTCAATGGACGTCGATCGCAAGGCCGGGGACGGTACGTGTGCGAGGGATATGGGACAGAATGAGTTGCTGATGCGTGCGATAGGTGCTCGGACAGCGTGATGGCTGAAGCAACGGTTAGCAGCTGCTGGAAGATGGTAGCGTCGGGTCGAGAAGGGACAAGGGCAAGGTGAAATAGAGAAAGTGCGTGTTGTCGTTGTCGTTGTCGGTGGCCTATGTGTGGGGTGCTGAGGCGTTGCTAGACGACGATGAGTGTCGGGATCGGAAGAGGAAGAAGATGGGGAGGACGAGGATGAGGAACGGGCGACGCCTGTGCCAACGAGGTCGGCAATGCGACCGAACTTTGAGATTGGAAGTCGTCGTTGCAGATCCAGTGAGACATTATGGGTCGGGCCTACGCTGACAAGATCTCTGTCCACTTTGCGGCAAGGACTCTGGACACTGGCACTGCTGAAGAGGGCGAGTCCTGTGCCCAGCCCGTCCCTGTAGGCCTGACTCCCTGAATGCAAGCTTGTTCCTTCCTGCTGGTTGTTTTCGGCGGGTGGGTATCTTGATAATATACTGATAGGGCCAGAGCGTTCTAATTATTGTATCCTGTTATGTATGTATCTGTATATGATGAGTGCTAGGGGATTGATTTCGAGCAGCTATTACATTATAAAGGACTCGGAACGATTGCATCCAACGGTTAACCATCATGCAACAACTTGATGGCCCTCTCTGCCAGTTCCATGCTCAACCCACAGCGACACACCAGGCTCTTCAAGTTGACGGTCGTCTTCTTTGGTACACGACCCATTTTCAGAATCGTCTTCATCGTCAGTTTGGTCGTTGAGTTCCCCCCCATTCCTACCGGTGTGCTGCGAGAAGACACGCAACGGTCGAGCATAGCTTGGACGACCCGTCTAGACTCCAATGCCTTTTCACGGCAATAGTTCCGAAAGCCGAAAATGGCTGTGATGCACGCATGGTCTATTACATCCGTGCCGAGGCGGTTGATCAAGTCTTCATGGTTCTCCTGCCACCACTGCCCCATAGAATCATAAAGGATGGGTGACGATAACAGCTGATGGGACTTCGAGTTTCATCGCGCGCATGAATTCTCCAAAGAGTGCGAAGAGCTGGGCATCGTGGGCGCTAACCCGGCCAACTTTCTTGCAAAACACAAGCAGGTCGATGCTACCCTTCAAGGATAGGGCACGAAGGAGCTGGATCGCACTCTCTATAGCAT